>JABFEV010001383.1:0-22487 GCA_013618395.1 Fusarium domesticum | reverse complement strand
GGCTCAAGTCAAATCAAGGGATCTTTCATATTTGCCGGGGCCATCAGCCATCAAGTTAATAACCTGTCCCATGGCATCGAGACAGGGCCAATTGGTTAAGCCACCCCTTGGGGCTCCAACGGGGGCGCAATCTCTCCTTCCCCTCCAACATAACTTGCGTGCGTGTGTGTGTGTGTGCCTGTATGTGTTTCTCTGTGCATTTGTGTGTGTTGTAAGTGTGTGCGCGCTTGTGTACTGTGCTTGGCCATCGCATGTCCACAATGGGTGCAAACGCGCAAATTCTTGCTATATCATGCCTTTGAACCGTCTTCCCATTAGCCCGCCCGTCCATAACAGTGAGTGGGCTGAATTGGGTCGAAAAGTGTCGTCCCGTGCACCCTGTCCACCACGATGTACGTGCGTTCCATGCCTGGTCAATCTCAAGCTCATTGCCGCCAGATGGATTCTGGACCTGTGGAGTGGGGGGGGTGTCTGAGGCTAAAAAGGGGGGTGTTTTGTTGGTTATGCCCCAGATCAGAACAAGGCCAGAGACGATTTGTTCATGGGCATCACTAGATGTGTGACCTTGCAGCAACGGAGTATTCTGAGACGAAAGGTACCATCGGTCGTTGAACGCGGTCCGGTAGCCTCTGTATCCCAAAGCCTCTTGACGGGTCGCCAAATCGCTATTCCCCGTCGGTACGTCTCGGGCCCATCTCGCAGGTCTGGTATCGCGGCCGAAGAATAACGTATCGGGCATGGTACATCTCGCCAAAGCGGCCGAGAAGTCACTTGACGGTAGCTCAACCGGTTTGTGTTCTGGTCGACGGGGCTATCGCGGGACATGGGCATCCCCAACGGCAGCTTGCATCGCCTGACGATACAATTCACCACAGAAATCAACTCATCGGCCGGCTACGATTCCGTTTGGGGCCTTGTTGCACTGCCGCCGTGAGTCAAAATGAAAGCAGATCAAGGCTTTGCCAGCTTTGCTATGAAGCCGACAGAGAAAAACATTGCGATTGCATGGCGGGCCATTGTCCAGAGTGTAGTAGAGATGGGATAACAGTTGAAACCTCACCATCAACAACCCGACTGAGAACTGAGGGTTGAGGCTTCATGCTTCCATTAAAAAAAAAAACATCAAGCAGTTGGGATAGGCGAGGGGCGACTGCGTCAGTCCTTTTTTGATTGCTGGTGTCTCGCATACAACCCTCCTTTCCAACAAATGAATGCAAATAGCGGCCGTTTTACGCTGCCCGTCACCTTCCGGTCCGTGTTCGATCTTCTTTCAAAGCTGGCTTCCAGAAGCTTTCAGATGCAGGAGGATGCTTCATGGCCCGAGCTGGAATCACGCATAAGCCATATTCAATTTTCAAGGCGTTCTTGTTTCATTCTATAGTGCGTATGGTTATTTTGGCGTTGTAGTCCACTCATGAAACAGCAGGTTGACGCAGGAGTAGTAGACATGTTTTCCCCGGAGGTGAGCTAAGTAGCTGGGGCATGAGGCGTCAGTGTGGTGACACAATACACCGATCAGGAATATGATTAGCCGAACGTTGGTCAGGCTGGTGTGATGGAAGGTAAGGAACCAATCCTCTTATCGTAGATGAGAGGCCTTCGCCGTGACTCTGAAACAAGGACATGACCGTGCCTAATAAGAAAACGTGCCAACAACAGGTTGATAGGATTTGTATTCCACCCATGCTCTCGTATGCATGGCAATACCAAGCAAGAGGCGCTTCATACGAGGGAATGCTGGGGTACTTGTCGCACAAGGCGGGGTGTTTAGATGTTGGTGGCTATCACTTCCTGTAGTAGACCTAGAAATGACATGTCAGCTGCATCGATCAGGCTGAGTCGAGCATCAAAATAAACGACATACCTTTTTGAATTGAAAGTGAAGCTGCAAGATGCCCTACGAGATGTGTTAGTCTTGGATCAGAGTAGGAGTGGCGACAGAAATAGCCATATAGATGACTGAGGAGATGGAAGACTAGCTCAAAATGAACAGGCGCAGATTTTAAAATAGAACAAGTTTCATGGGGAGAAGCTTAGACGTCGGGTGTGGCGAGCAAAGAGGGCGAAATTAGAAACTTACCTTGTCGAATGAGCTTCTGAACCCTCTGTCTTTCTTCGCGCTGTAATCCCATTCTCGATCGACGATACGGAAAGCAATATCCTCGTAAGGCGGGCCTGCTATAAAGCGTATAAGGCACGTGTCCTCCTCACCAGCAGCAGCAAATGACTCCCCACGTCTGCGTCCATGTTCTCGGATAATCTTGAATGTGGGGGCTTTGGTCTTGTCGATGAGTTCTGGGTAGAAAATGTTGAACTTGTAGCCTTGGACAACCTTGGGAGGTGGGTTATCATGATCGTAATGAGTTTGGTTGTACTTGTTCCAGTCGTAACCCATTTGTACACGGTTGAAGTAGCGTGGCTTTCGGGGCTTATACTTGTCGGACCATTGGGGTTGAGAGGTGGTGACGGCTTCCTCACCAGTAAAGATCTCCTCGTTCTCGTCCACGCCTTTGGCAACTTCACGGTCGTATAGTGCTTTGGTGACTTGGGAAAAGTCCACGGTGTCGACCTGGGAGAAACGTTCTGTGCCGATAGGAGCAGAGCTTGTGGCAAGGCTAGATGATGGAGCAGGGGTCGGCTGAGTCGTTTCGACCTTGGTGGTAGAGGTTGCGGATGGTAACAAGCCGCTTGATGCACCAGCGGATAGGGCTTGGTCCATGGCCTGTGCCTTTTCCAGGTTTCCCTCCTTGGCCTGGGCAATACGGTTCTGCTTGATCACTTCATACACCTGGCTCAGCTTGGCTCGAGCTTTCCAAACCCGAAGACT
This sequence comes from Fusarium domesticum, assembly GCA_013618395.1. NCBI lineage: Eukaryota > Fungi > Ascomycota > Sordariomycetes > Hypocreales > Nectriaceae > Fusarium > Fusarium domesticum. The sequence continues at coordinate 19,660 of JABFEV010001383.1, read as the reverse complement.
TCGCAGGAGCTGCTCCCAGTAGTCGGTGTCGATATCTTCATCAGAGTGAAGCTTGGCCTTGATTTGCTTCTCCAAAGCCTCCAGCTGATCATGTGTCTTGGGTGCAAGAATCTTGTCAATGTCGTCTGATACACTGCCGACAACCCTCTGGTCTTGGCCATATGGGTCCAGCTTGGCTTTGCGATCAGCGCAAAGCGTCTGTAGTGCCTTCCAGTACTCGCGATTTCTTGCGTTGGTTTCCAGTACGTAGTACGAATCGATTTCGGAGTCTAGCTCAGAGATCTGAGGGGCGTCGAGTGATTTTATGATATCTCCGGGTGCAGGAACATCAATGTCGACGTCTGTTTCGTCGTCCTCAAACGGGTCGCGGTCAGAATCGATGTATCGCAAGTTGAAGGCTAGGTAGTCAATTGGCTTAGCACGGCCTTCTCGAACACGAATGTCGGCCTTCTTCTTGGACTGCTTCAGAACGAACTTGTCCTCGTCAGCGACAAACTGCCGTGACTGCTCGTCCTGCGACAAGTATCGAGCGTTCGACTTGGAAGCTGGGGGTTTTGTAGATTTGGTGACTCGGTTGTTTGAATCATGGCGAGGGGACGTGACATCTCGGCGGTTTGGAGACCTGCGCCCAGATAATAAGGCTCTTCGACTAGGATCCATTACGGAGATGTGAGGTTGTTGGATTGAAGTAACTTGAGGGATGGTTTATTAGGCAGGCAGTGGTATCCAGGTGCTGAAGCAGCTTATCAGTGTATAGTGGGAATTTAGGCAGGCTTTCCGCATCACGTGACACAGTTCTCCTAGGCATACAACACTATAAGGGTCGGTGTAAAGTAGATTTGGCTGTGACTGTGATTCAGTTCGTCTTTGGGGAGACTTCGATGATAAAAAAAACCCCCATAACAGCACCTAGTCTCTACCTCTGTTCTTTCTAGAATATCGATTGACAAAAGGTTGGCTGGTGTCTGGTGAGAACTACGCCTCTTTTTTTCACATTTGAGGTTCACAGTGGGGCCGGCCAACTCAAGGCACCGGAACCCCACCCCGGAGAGAGCGTTGATGAGCCTTGAGTCCTTGACAAAAGCATAGGCATAGGTCAAAAGTCTAGAAATCAATTAGAGTTGAAAGTGCCTTGAATTGGTTACGCGAGGAATCGTAAAAGAGGCGTTAGAATTACCGGTGTCGTTGTCGTTGTTCTAGTCATGATGAAATGCAGGGTAGCTTTGGTGTAAGTTTGGAGTTTACGTGAGTCGAGGAGATATCAGGAAAACGGCTGGTAAGTATTGAGTTTGTCGTCCTTATGAATAATACGTTACTAACTCACTCCATTATCTCTAATGTGAGTACTATTGGCTTAACTTCCATCTGTCAAAGGCGTATTCGTCATTTAAACATGAAGTCTTGGATCTTTGACCAGAAACCTGGGTGGATATATCATCGTACCTCTCTACATGCATCTAAAACTCCAGTAACTCTATACTTGTCCATACCAGGCTGACATACTTATTGTAACACGTTCCTCGGCTCATGCCATTCAGCACTAGAAAGGAAGAGAGACAGGATATTGAGAAGAAATGATCAAGGGGGAAAAGAGAACCAAGGGCAGGGATCCCGTCGCTGCGAGGCCATTTGAGCAAGTTTATATCAAGTCAAAACGCCGTGCGGCTTGGGCATCCGCCCCGCATCAGTTTTCCGCTCTAGGTATTGTAAGGGTGATGAACTGGTGAAGAGCTTGTGAGATATTTGACAGAAGCAGAGTGTTTTCACATATGGTAGCCGGTATGGCGGTGAATGCATTATCTGATGGATGGTTTCCTCTGTAATCAGTAACCGTTGAGCTCCTCTACGCGCGTCCTGTGACTACTCATCCCCTCGGCCGTTGGCCCTCACCTAGACAATCAGCCACCCACCTTGAAATCAACACCCGCCCCCGATCTTCTGGTCCCTGACAATCCAGAGCGCGCCTGCCGTCTTGAGACTCAGTAACACAGCCAAGAGGAACATAAAAAGAGCTCTTGATAAATTGACTCACGCTAAGACATTAAGGTAGGAAATAGCTCCTCCCAGCTGGTTCTCGCGTAGATACGGACCCTGCAGCCTTGCTCGAGAGTTCATGTACTTCAGTACAACGTATAAAGTTGTCGATCATCGCCGCGTCTTCTCACTCTCTCTTCTTGCTTCCTCTCTACCTCCGTCTACATTCGATTCTCACCAAACCTCCAAAAACATCAATTGCATCAGGATGTTGGCTTACAAGTCTCTCATCACCCTGGTAGCTGTCCAGGCTGTCTCTGCCCACTTCGGTCTCTCCTACCCCGAATGGAGAGGCGACACATTAAACGAAGAGAACGAGGACCTCGGCTACAACCAGTGGCTTTACCCTTGTATGTGAACTCCAAGTTGAGTTGCTGTGATTGCATGCTAACGGACACAATTAATAGGTGCCGGTGTCGAGTATGGTGAAGGTAACATCACCGACTGGCCTCTCGAGGGTGGCGCAATCGCCCTCGATCTGCACCACGACTGGACCTACGTCTTCATCAACCTGGGCCTGGGAAAGAACACAAGTAACTTCAACATTTCCCTCACTCCCGAGTTCTGGAACGCCACCAACCCTGGAGTTCTCCGCGTTGAACAGCTCGAGCTTCCCTTTGAGCCCTCAGACGGCGACCTCGCCAGTCTGCAGGTCGTCACTGTTGGTGACACTGGAAGTGCCCTGTACAACTGTGCCGATATTCGTTTCAAGAGCAACGCCACTTCACCCAAGAACACCACCAACGAGGTCGAATATGTGGCTATCAAGGAGCAGGATGGTGAGGGAAACTCTAGCAGCAGCGGCAACTCGTCTGACTCAGAGTCGCAGGAAAACGCCAATGACGATAGTGCTGCAGGTATCCTCGGCGTCAACAAGGTTGCCCTGACCTCTGTCGCGGGTCTTGTTGCTGCCTTTGTCATGGGCATTGGCTTTTGAGATGGATGAAGTGATATCTGTGTAACGACGAAGCATTAGATGAGCATGATGAGCATTATAAAAAGCTATATGCCGATAATACAGTACAAACAAGTGCGTCATGCAGATTAAGGCTGGGAAATGTAGTTCTGTACTCTTTATACCAATCATCCGATGCTATCCGAATACCGTCAACAAGCATTATTGACATGCATGGATGAACTAACCGGACCACCTCAGACATTCCTCCTTGGTTATGCGCTCCGTATATGTGACAGAATGAAGATGAAATGAAATAATGGTATCCTGAAAAAATCAACAACGACGACAACGACATGCAATAGAAACAACTCGCGCTCATACATTCATTAAAATAACTCATCCATATTCATACCCTTACCCTTTACCCAGCAACAGCAACCGTTTGATCGTATGCCAATTCTTGCAAAACCTTGGCCATCGTAATGCGCTGAACAGGATTCGGTGTCAGCATCTCCATGACCAACCTCTCGATCCGATCTTTTGCATTGAGTTTCTCCCTGGCGTCAAAAATCTCCGTAAGCCAGTCCCTCATCTGAGTGATGGCGGGCTGACCGTTTCCACTCCCTTTGTAAGGCACGGCATGGTTATTAACGCCTGCTATTTGCCAGTACAGCGGCCGAGGATGCTGCCTGCGTGCGCGAGAGTCGGGGAAGGGAATCTTGCGCAGCACGTAGAGCATGGTGACACCTAGGGCCCAGACGTCAGAGGCTGGCCCACGCTGCTTGCGGCCTATGAACTCTGGAGGGACGTAATACGGTGTCCCGCCAGTCGTCGGTGAGTTGGCAGCCAGTGTTGACAGGCCAAAGTCGCAGAGGACAGCTCCTCTTTCGGGTGAGTAGAGGATGTTGGCGGGCTTGATGTCATTGTGAACCATCTTGCGACCGTGTATGTAGTTGAGCGCGCTGGAAATATCTCCTAGTATGCTAACAGCATCGCTCCGCTCACCGAGAAACTCATCGTTGCCCTTGCTTCTCCACCGGGCAGACGAAGTGAGATCCTTTGCGTCCACATGCTCCATGTACAGAGAAAGGAACCTAGCGTCGCCACCGTAGTACCGAACAATGGACTTGTGCTGCAAATCCTCCTGGCTCTTGCACTCACGTAACCACATGTCGGCCTGACGGATGACATTCCGCTCATGAACCAAGGGCTTGTCGTTGGGATTTGCCACCCGAGTCTTGAGAACCTTGACGGTAACGATGTTGTCGGGTACGTGGGAGTGAGTTGCAGTGTATACAGCAGACAGAGATGTCGATGCTATCGGGTCCCTCTTAGTAAGTTGATACTCGTCTAGCTCGCAGACGCCTGGTATAGCAATTTTGTCGCCCTTTTCAGCATCCAGCAAAGGGTGAGCGTTCACCGTAGAAACCTCTTTGCTCTCGCGGCCTTTGGGAAGGGGAAAGATTAGGGGATCCGCGGCAGGACGGAGGAACATGATGACACCGTCGTCCCCAGGTGCCTCCAAGTCGGATACACGACGCTTCACTCTCTTCTCGTCGTATTCTGGTGTCAATGCTCGCTTGCCACTGGAGTTGATTCGCGGCAAGCTCGTTGTTAAAGAAGCGTCCTCGATGATAGGGGCAGCTTGGGGCGCGTAGAGCACCACGGGGCGTTTCTCCAGGACCCTAAAGTCAAGAACATCGATGTCTCTGACTGTGATGCGCCATGTTCCAGGTTCCAGACCTTTGGCCAAGCCCGGATTGATAATGTGGGCAGAGTTGAGAGGTGGGTCTATCAGCGGCGTTTGTGAGACACCAGCGAGAGAGATGGGCACGTCTGACCTGTTGAGGAAGATAACTTTGTCACTGGCAGGGTCGTAGTACAGTTCGCACCACAGTGGAGGTCTCGGAGAGTCATCCTGGGTTTCGCCGGGAATGCGCACGGAGAATTTGATATCTTTGGAGGTCTGAGTCACGGCCAAAACTTTGTGCTCTGGCTCTTCAGAAGAAGCAACTTCGGCACGTAGGGCAAGCCACTGACAACTTTCACTACCAGGGCTAACAGAACGCGAGCTTGGAAATCTGGCTAGAGGGCGAAAGAGAATGCGGATGCCCTGGTTGTGGTGGTGCTCCTCGACATGGAGTTTATCTAGCGGAACAGCGCCAGCCTCAGTCTCAGAGACGGACTCCTCGACACGAATGCCCTTGAAGCGTGCATCGATCTCGGATTGGGAAAATGGCTCAGTGCGCTCCTCCGAAACCGCCTCAGAAAGCGCGAGCCTGGGGTCGGCCATAGAGTTGGCGGTGTCTAATAGCCATGCGACGTTGGTAAGCAAACAGCGGGCGAGGTAGTGGGTGACCAGACAGAACGGAGGTAGAAGCAAGAGAAAGTATAAGTGAGAGTGAGTACCTTTGGTACCAGCCAACCAAACTTGAACAGAGAGTATGATTTATTATGAATCTTTTCGCTTTCTTGTAACTTTGTCGTTGAGCCGACGAGGACTAACCCTCGTTATGCTAGCTTTATGCTGAACGATGAATTGTAACGAGTCGAATTGAAGTATGAATAAGATGATTGAAGGTTGAGATTGGAAGGGAAGAGTTATTGCTAGGCGGCAGCGATATAGTGCTAGGCAGAAGAGCGGACAAGGCGGCGTAGGGGTTCGGGTTGTGGCAGATCTAGCTAAGAATAGCAGGAGCGACGGGGAGTAGCAAGAAAGAGGAAGAGAAGGAGAGAGAGCGGGAAACTCAAATGTTGCAGTGGTAGGCAATAGATGACGGAAGGTAGCGGGCTCTACAAGAGGCAGAAATTGGACGATAAAATGGGACAGGCTGATCAATATAGTTTGAAATGCAGGAACCAAAGAGCCAGATAGAAGGAAACAGGTAATAGAACTTGGTTCTACCAGGGCTAGTGATGGGGAACAATAATCAAGCACATCAGAAGGACAGGCTGGGGTCTCTTTAGGTCTCTCTTTTTTTCTGGGGGAAGAGGGCACGCACACAGCAACACACACCTGCTGATGAAGTCCAGGATCTTTCGCCTCAGCCTCACGAGGAAGAAATCTGACACCAAGTCAAGTCATAAGCCGTACCTCTAGGACCTCGGACCTGGTGGGAAGGAAATTTCCTCGTCCTTTTCGTTACAGGTGGCCTCTGTACTGACCAGATGGCAGTTGGTAAAAAGGCAGCTGGCGATGGCTCAGAAGACGACACATCCGACGCTGAAGGATCCCAAGCGGCAGCCCACCTAGAGCGGGAAGAGCGGCGCGAAGCGGGTGATAGGGGGGCCCTGGGCAAAGCGGGAGCAAGTGGGTAAGGGATTTTGAATGAAGATGAGTGGGCGGCATTTTAGTGGGCATTGTTTAACTCTGGTAGGGCTAGAGCCACCTTACGACGTACACAACAGACAAGGCAGATTGCGGACGGGGGAGCTTTGGGTCGTGGCTGTCTGTGGTTGACATTCTGCGGAATCTGGTCGAAGTTTCGCGCCACAGATTAAAAAATTATGAGGCGGTGCTCTCATGGTGCGCCTCAGGTAATGAATGGGTGGGTGACTGTCCTTTAACCGCAAAGTGACGGATGATCTGGCCAGTTGATATGAGAGTTCAAGATGCATTATTCAGGCGGTGTGATGATGATTGTAGTGTCTCATTCAAAAGAAAGTTGCACATGAATGTGACCATACTGTCACAAAACCATAGTACACAGAAAGAAGAGAACTTATCAGGTAAATAGTAGGTAGACCGAGTAGATGAGAAACAGGTCAACTTGAGGTTATCACCAAGTCAAACAATTACAGACATCTCTCATCCAGAGTGAGTTGGTCCCACGATGGTTGTTGGGCTGCGGGGCAATGAAATGGAAAGCTTCCGGATCCAAATTTGGAGCCTGCCTGTTTGCCCTGTCAACTGCAACTGTGGATGTCGTGATTTACTCACTGGCCGACGCCGGAATGCACAGTAGACCGTGCAGAAATGCACAGTGGGTCAGCAAGAAACCCTGTTTGTTCCGGAAACTGCACCTTTGCGTCAGTAATTGGTCGCACAATCGTAAGTGGTTCCACCACCCTTTTAATGATTGGGCGACCCAATTTTCAAAACCCCTTTGATTGGTACACACAACGGGCGCAGGATGCAGGCGCGATATCACGGGCCCTATGCATGGCCTTAGAAACCAATTAAAGTCAGATTTGACAGCCACATTATTTGCCTCAGGCCACAATTGCTGCCCTGTGTTAGGGGGCGATAGTATTAGGAGTTGTGCTGGTAGTAGACGCACCCCAAACCTGTGGTTTCTGTTTTCGTCACAACTTCAAGCCCACCGCAATCCATCATATCGTCCACGAACTCTCCAATCTACGCACAAATCAACCACGAACAACGCTCTACCTACTCCATTCTACTCACTTCAGCACCCCCTTGCCACTGCTGAAACTTGGTCTGGATTTTCTCGCCATGGCTATGATATAGATTAAGACGCTCACAGGAGCTCTTTACGCAGCACTACCGGGCCTAACAACCTCTGGACACTCTCACTCAACTATTGAATTTTACCCCCCGAACGAACCATTATTACCATATAAACCCACCGACTGTGACCTCGACATGGACGACCCAAGTCAGTCCTGGCCGGCTTGGAAATTCGGCATGAAGAGGGATGACCTCTATACCAAACTCCACGACCAATACAACACCTTTACTTTTACTCTCCAAGACCCCGAAGCCTTCCACCACGACGTTTACGAAGTCTCGCATGATGCCCACACGGCTGATGAGTTCCACCGCTTGATGGCCGACCGCCGACGCCAGCGGCTCCAAGAGCTCCACGAGAGTCTAGAGTCACTGGCGGTGGAGATTGTCGCCAACCCCAAGTTGATGGGTTCAGAGCATTGGCAGTATGCACTCCAGCTCTTCCGGACCAGGTCTTTTGACTCTATTGTCCAATACTTTGCAAGCTATCTTCCTGAAGACTATCTCGAACGTCACGATACTCTTTCCGTCTCCTCTTTCTCCGATACCCACAGCGTTGAGACGGAGAGCACCACGGCCAGCAGCGTCGATGATGCCTCCCTCCCTAGTTTCTTTGATGACGAACCTGCCATGACAAAGGAACCCTTTTCTATTCACACCAACATTCGAACCTCTACTCTTCTCGAGACTCCCCTTTCCCCTCCTCACTCCGAGGTTGAGGTGATGCACTCCGGATCCTCGATCAACTCACCGACGGATATGGAGTCGCGTGGCTTCTCCTCTAACCCGCCCTCACGCTCCATGTCCTTTTCTGAATCCGAGTCGGAAGCGTTTGCTGCTGACATGGTCCGAGACCACATCGACGACGATGACGAGACCTCGCAGTCAGAGGATAGTGACTTTGCCGTCGCTTCCGATTCTGACTGCGCAGAGAGCCGCTCGCCGCTCGATATGGTGGACGATTTAGAGTCGTGCGACGAGGGACAAGAAGAGGACGTGGAAGATGAATTCCCTACCGCTCAATTTCCTGAAGATGCTAGCGACGATTTCGATTTCTATAACGATACCCCAGAGTCTGATACTCCCACGCCACGACAGGAGACAACGGCGTCGTGTTACACTGAGGACAAGCCGGTTGCATCCTGGAGGATTCTGTCACCTCACCATCGCTCGGCTTCCCTCTTACCAAAGCTCCACCACCCTTACCGCCGCGAAGGCACCGCCCTCAAGGGGATCCGTCGAAGTCCTGATGAATCACACAGTAAGATCCAGAAACCAACGCTTGATCCCATACGGAGACGGCCTCTTGGTAGGAAACGGCAGGATTAGCATATGGGGAGACAGGGTGTACTGTATATATGCGACGCAGCCTTTAAATACTTGTATCTTATGACACTAATGATTTCTAAACTTGTCCTGTTGCCGTTACTTTGTAGGTGTGAGCGTTGGTCATGACGGGATGTGAATCTTGTGGACTCAGAGCTGACCATTTTCGAGTGAAAATGCCTTGCTTTTGAGAGGATAAGTGAGTACTTATTCGCGCCTGATGTACTAGTCAATTTTATCATGACCATTTTACACTGGCAAGACACTGGCAAGACAGATCACGAACCGTTTGGTCAGGCGTTGAACATGGGGGACAGGATTATCACGGGACTTGTTCCGAGGCTCCCGTGGCGATAAGACGACCAGATGCAAGTACCACGTGGATGGATGTGAATGACGCTGATTTCCGATCCCGATCCATCTTCGATTGCTGTTTTGGCTGGATTATTCCTCAAACGTGGCCGTGCCTTGCATTGTGCCTGAAGTGAGGCTCGATTAGCCCGCCTAGGGAAAACCTTGGTACGACGACATGCCTTGATGAATTATGAGAGGAGGTGAGTGGTGATTTTATGTATAGAATGTTGAATAGCTAATGAGGTATTTCTCTTGTCTTTTGCATCTGAAGTGAGTGTTTGATCGTGAAGGATCTTTCTCCCGTCAAGAAGCTCTGTCAGAGAGAAAGGTTATTGAGTGGTTGATTTATGTGAACTCTTGGTAGACAGACATAGGGGAATAAATCACCACATCATCTTTGTTCAAAATCCCATCACCAAAACACTCAACCTTCTGAGGTTGTCCCTCTCTGTCAACCTTGATACTCAAACGAATAGGAGAGCCATGGTCTCGACACTCCCGTGGGCTTCATTGCTCCTCTCAACCGTCGTGCTCGCCTTCAGACTCCATCGTTGTCAGGCGCCGGATGTTGTCAGGCAGGCGAGTCTTTCCAGATGCAGCTCAACCTCTCGGGTTCGTCAAGGCTTTTCATCGACTGTAGACATTCATGGGACTGTGATAACTGAGGATATTTCTCATGACTGATCCGACAGCCCATAACCTGGACAGGAATAGATCATACAGATTCGACTACGAAAACCAAGGCAACATCAATAGCAATGTCTTCAACATAAGCGGCTCGACAGTGGATATGTGGTCAGACTATATGTTCGACAGAGGAAACGATGGCATCGAAGGGACCATCGAGAACATCCCTTGCAGCGCCGTTCCGTGCGTTACCGAGTTCCAGACAATATCTGTAGCGCCGTACGGGAATTTTTAACGTACAAAAGGCAAAGAGTTGGATGCTTATATAAACAAGTACAAAGGAAACGCGGACCTGATGTCGAGCTGCGTTGTCAAGAATACGACAGTTGCAGAGACTTCATCATCTGGGGAACCGACTGGGACTCTTTCCGGAGAAGTTGCTACAGGAACATCTGATAAGAGTGGTGCTGCTGCTGCTGGTGTAGCAGCAGAGTTCGATACTGATGGTTGTAACAGCTGGTCTCGGGATGTATACTGAGTTAGGAATGTAGTGTATGATGAGTGAGTCAAAATATGTGAATGGGTTGGGATATATGATCAAAGAAAGAATAGAATAGAGCAAAAATGAGCAAAAATGAACAAATAGTACAGGAATGGATTAATAAAGGTAAAGTTAGTAGAAAAATATACATGTATAACTCGCAATACTCTTGTCCAGGTTGTTTAGTCATGCCTTGATCTTGACACCCCCCCCCGCACTCTCAAAAATCGTCCCTAAACTTCACCCCAACACATTACTATGGCAGTCAAGAAAGCCGTTCCATATGGACATTGGGACTCTCCCATATCCGTAGACTCAGTCGTGTCGAAAACAAGAGCCCTCTTATGCCCACGAGCAAGTGTCCGTTTACCAAATCACCCATTGCCTAGATAATGCTAATAAAGCGCAGGCGGTTTCGAAAAGAGCTTTCTACACTGAGAGTAGGGAGTCGGGTGGAATCACGATTATTGAAATCACCAATCAAGGTCTGAAAGACGTTCTTCCAGTCGAATATGGCGCGAAGAACAGCGTCTACGAATATGGAGGGTCTCCCTTTGCCATTCTGTCTGATGACCATATCATCTTTTCCAACAAAGACAACAGTGTGCATATTTTGAATCCAGACACGCAGCAGGTTTCAAGACTTACTGGGCACGACATACTGAGATACTCAAACTTTGACGCACACCCTGCATCTCCTTGGGTGCTGGCTAATCAAGAGTCACACGAAAACGACACCCCTGAAGGTGTCCGCAACTACATCGTTGCTATCAATACCGAGACCGCCGAGGTAAGGCGACTTCTCGACACGGCAGACTTTTACTACACGCCGTATTTCTCCCCTGATGGGGGAAGACTCGCCTGGCTGGAATGGAACCACCCTGATCTTCCCTATGATGCAGCAAAACTCTACACTGCGACATGGAACAAGAACGGATCTATATCAGATGTGCGCTTGGTGTCCGGGAAGGAGAAGGAGGGTGCGGCTGAACCTCGTTGGGGAGTCGATGGGACTTTGTTTTTTGCCAAAGAACTGAGAGGGTATCGTCGACTGTTTCGACACCGTCCTGGTCAGAGTGAACCAGTCGAAGTTAAGTTGGACGGACTCGATGACGCGGACTTTGCCGAGATAAACTGGTATCAAGGAAGGCAAGTTCTATCAAAAGCGAAAGACTAGCCGTGTGCTAACTCCTCCAACTCAGCCAGACATATGCTCCTCTGAGCTCTCGCTACGTAGTGGCCACGCCGGTCGCACTGGGCGTTTCGAAGCTTATCCTGATCGATGTAGAAACAAGTTCATGGAGAGAGCTTGCTGGCAATATGACGATATCAGAGCTTGTGCAAGACTCGGTTGCTCGAATTGACGCTACGTCGTTTCTTGTTATGGGGGCTGGAACAACGTCCGCCAAAACATTGTACAGAGTCGATGTTGGAAGCCCTGACAGGATTACGAAACTGCGTGACTCGACTGAAGAGGCTTTCCCCGATGAGATCTACTCAAAGCCCGAGTCGCTCTGTATTTCTTCCAGCGGGTCACCGCCACGTAAAATCCATGGGTTTCTCTGGCCGCCTCATAACCCGGACTTTGAAGCACCGGAAAACACTCCTCCGCCGCTCATCATGATAGTTCACGGCGGTCCTACCAACTACACAGGCCCAGGGCTCAAGATCCGTATTCAGTACTTCACTTCAAGAGGATACGCGTGCTTTGCTCTGAACCATACTGGATCCAGTGCTCATGGTCGCGAATACCGCGAGGCTCTGTTCGGTAACTGGGGCGTGGTCGACTCAGATGACGCTGCGGAATTTGCAGACCATCTCGTCAAGACAGGAAGGGCCAAGGCAGGGGGGATAGGAATTACAGGCCGCAGCGCCGGAGGATACAATACTCTGGAGACACTTACACGCCACCCATCTACATTCGCAGGAGGAGTTTGCCTCTCTGGGATAAGCGACGTCAAACGTCTCGACGAATCAACACACAAGCTCGAATCAGACTACGCAAGCCACCTTATTCTCGCACCAGGCATAGACGAGTCCGAGAAAGACCGCATCTGCAGGGAACGAAGCCCACTCTACCACGTCGATCGGATCCGATCCCCGCTGCTGTTGCTGCACGGCGGCAAGGACAGAGTGACACCCTTGGAGCAGGCGCAGCAGATAGCTGACGCTATTGAGAGGAGGGGAGGGCATGTCAAGCTTATCGTTGCGCCGGAGGAGGGTCATGGGTTCTCGAAGGAGAAGAATGTGAGGATGTGGTTGGAGGAGGAGGAGCGGTGGTGGAGGAAGACGTTGTTGTAGAAACATATTTGAAGTGATGGGTAAAGGAATGAGTAAATAGTATAGATGCTGTTCTTCTGTTCTTCGATGCAGGCGTTTACTGAGTGTCTGCATCTTCAAATAATATTCATCTATAAACAAGGCATATATATACTCAACATCCACTAGACTGTAAAACTAACGTCCTCTCCCATTCTAATCTTCAAACTCCAATCGATATTAATATATTCCCAACTTGTCGTTCCCTTCAAACACCTCTGCTAATCTCGCCGTTCGACTTCCAAATCTCATACTCAAAATCAGGTTGAAACTCTGTATACAGCGTCTCCTAAGCACCGATTTTAGTCTCCATTCAAGAGCAAGCATTGTGCATAGAACCAGAAACTTACCGGGTCAGCATTAAACTCATACGTATACTTTGCTTCTTCGTCACCAATGATCTGCTTCGGTAGTCTAGCCGCCTCGACCATCAATTGCACCTCGCAAGACCGCTCCATCAGGGAGAACAAGTAGGCGGCCTCATCAACCGTCTTCCCCGCCGTCAGCAGCCCGTGATTCTGCAAGATGACAGATCTGTTGACGGGGCCCAGGGCATCTGCAATGCGCGCGCCTTCTTCGTCGGCGAGAACCACGCCGCCGAAGCTGGAGTAGACGCTCTGGTTGTTCCAGAACATGCAGGCATCCTGGTTGATGATGTCGAGGGGTCGGCCGAACGTCGACCAGGCCTTGCCGTACTTGGAGTGCGCGTGGCAGGCTGCGTCGACGTCCGGGCGGGCTTTGTGGATGGCGGAATGGATCATGAAGCCCGCGGCGTTGACGGCTACGCGGTTACCGCCGATGACTTGGCCGTCCTCGTCGATGTGGACCATGTCACTGGCCTTGAGCATGCCGAAATGAACACCCATACTGTCCAAGAGTTAGAAGATGTCTGGGTTGATTCGATGCAGTACGACGAAGAGGTAGGTGAACTAACGGATTAATCCAGAATGTAGTTGGGTCAACAGGATCACGAACACTGATATGTCCAGCAGCACCTTCAGTGAACCCCATTCTCGCAAAAACGCGAAACGCCCCGGCCATGTGCTCAAGCTGCCATTGCCGCTTCTGATAGGGGTCCTCGATCTTTGGGAAGCCAGGATAAGGGATCCCGCCCGTGGCGACAGCGGCAAAGTTCTGGTTCACGGTAGCCTCGGCGCTGGTGGCGAAGGAAGCCGATGGCTGGGCGCTGGGTGTTCTGGGCTGTGATAGAGCACCGCTGGGGGGGAGGACGATGTGTCTCTTGGTGGTGAAGAGGCGAGATGAGTTGCCTGTGACGAGTCGTCGTAGGGGAGCGACGCGGAGGGTAGTGAATGGAAGCATTGTGGGATATCACGATGTCTTCTTATGATTTTCTTACTTGGGTAACCATGTACGAGGAAGAGAGGATCATGGTTATATATTAGAATTAGTATTGGGAGAGAGCAAGCGACCGAGTACCTATGTAGAGTCGGTGCGGAGATGTCAACATTTTTACGCCGGCACACAAATGAGCCGGTCGGGGCCGGGACCGGTGCCGGCTGAGAACCTCGAAAGAGCCGGGACTCGTTGATAGCGAGCTATTTGCCCCGTATACCACGTTTACTGCGAACACCGGAGGGGGTGCGCCCTCTGTCAGGACATGACAGCTCGGTGGATCTTGCTGATTGCGGGGTGCTGGTCTTTTGTGACAAATCCGCGAGTAGAGAATGGTCAAGATAGAAGGGAGACCAGCGAGTCACGACAGTGATGTCAGAAAGAGGTGCGGAGTTGTGGGGTTGAAGGAAGCTTCGCTTGGGGATGGCGAATAGAGATTTAAGAGGTTTGGAAAGCGCCTGAATGTAAATATATAAATGATAGCCAAGAAATAGATTGCCGCTCGAAACAAACAAAATACACAATGCTCATCGACGCCCTCCAAAGACTCACCCGTGAGATATCCGGAAAGATACTCATCCGACACTCGACTTTAATCAGTATATTGCGCATTAGTACCACCAACCGGCTCAGACTCGTATAGTCGACCGAGCTCTTCTGCCCATCCCTTGGGTCTTCTGCTCAACTTCCACTTGACATACATGCACAGAGAGCTCACTGTGCTTGAACCACAGGCGATCCAGAGCATGATCCCGGGCTCAGTGTTCCGCCTCGGATGCATGCTGATACCTTCCGGTAGTCGTTCTTCGAAATAGCTCAGGAATAACAAGCGAAACGTGGTGGTGAGAGTCGCATGCAGGGCAGGCAACGCAAAGTAACATGCCGTAAATGCCCAGAATGAGAGTCGTACCTTGTCCCATGTGAAGTCGTCGAGCTTCTCAATCTCCTCTTTGGTGCCTTGTGGGCATGGGCACCAGCGTTTGCCGATCAGACACCGGCACCTCATCCAGCAAGGCCTATGTTGAATCATCCACTCGTGTGCGATGGTCATGGTGCAGAGAGCGATGGCAGCCAGGAGCATGATCCAGAGCATCCAGCCAGTGATGGGAATTCCGGAGACGGCTTGGTGTGACCGCCATGCCTCGAAAAAGATGTTGCTGCAAGGATCCTCGTAGTTTCCTATCTTGGGGCAGTCCCATGTGTCTTGTTGAAGCTCAAGGTCTCTGGCGATCTTGTGGAGAGATTCGACAACATTGGAGGTATAGCTAGGGCCCTGAGCAGCAATTCCAACGTTGGGAATACCTTTGGGGGCCTCGGGATATTCCCAGGCAAAAGAGTTCGCAAACAAATGCAGATGAACCAAGAACTCAGACGAATCGTTGTTGGCTAGGATGCCGTCAAACTAGGTCAACCACGTTAGTAAGTTGCCACTGCAAATAAAGCCTTGTTGCATGTGAGTATTGTACGGGGAATATCATACCGATACAAAGGCCAGCTCTTTGAGAAACAAGTGGCTACCCTCGCCGTCTTTGTTTGAGTGANNAAGACGGCGAGAGAGAGGAGAATGGATATGATGCCACCGACTACTGCTACAACAAGAGCGCCATCGCTGATGCCTTTGCGTGTAGGCTTTACGAACAAGCCTGGCATGACTGCGGAAAACCGATGCGTGCGGCACGGACAGGGAGATGAGTGACTAATGACAGCTGCTGTAGATGTCTCCTGTACAGTAACGAGTGTGCTGAAAGAACTGCCGGATGGTAATTTTACTCAAGTTTGCGACGATGCAAAAAGATTTGGATATAAACTAGATCGAGTCCCCTCTGGAACAGATGATGCTTCTTCGCTCTCTTTCCCCAGGTCCCGCCGCCCTGACTCAGCCTCATTCTTACGAGTCTTGATGGAGGGAGGAAGGTCCAGATTCGGTCTAGGCCGCACTACGGGGGCGGCCGCTCAAACAGTAGAGGCCGAACCTTTTAGGGGACGCTGATGGCAGTTCAGTGAGCAAATACCCTGAATGATGATCTCGATTTTGATTTCATTGGTCGGATTGATAGTCAACGCCACTATCGCCGCTGTACCTGCATCATTTAGGTGACCTGGACCAGGGCATGGATAAGGTGGCCGAGAGGTAACCCATTTCTGGCTATTTGGATGAGACGCTTTCTGCTCAATGCAACTCATTTCCTACCTTCATCCTGTTTTATGGAAAAAGACGGCACGATACTACCTGGCCATTTCAATGTTGCCATTCGAATGCCGGCTCATCTACGATTCTGGAAGATGGCATTGTTTTTGACTTTGATTACTCGTATCTTACAAATGATGAGCTCACTTGATTTGATTCGAGACGTTGGCCAGCAAAGTCAAAGACCTTGATCCGCGTACCCAACATCTACACCATCCATATCCTCGCGATCAATCCCTCGTCCCGGAACAGTCGGGCAATCTCACGACTCAAGATTGTCGAATCCCTGTCCTTGTTCCTGTCCCCTTCACTTGGAAGATTCCACGTACTACTACTACTACAACTATAACTATACACAACTAGGTGGTAGGGTCGCAACACGATGGAGTCTCACCCGGACGAAACCGTTCGAAACGGAAATGGGACGAACCCTAGTCAAGGCTCTACCCCTAGGTTACGGCCAAGTACTGGCCCCAATCTCCAGCGAGTCGTTTACATGGGATTTGAGGATTTGCAACCTCTTTCGGCAGAGATAGTGTATGTTAAAGGCATGAATTGCAAGCTCTGGTGAGCATAGGGGTAGTGCAACAGCAGTCCTGTTTGATGCCTACTACCTACTACGTACAACCATCGAGACTAACCTCAACCTCAACTTCAACTTCAACTTCAACTTCAACACCAATATCCTGTCAATCAACACGATGCGAGAACCAGGATATGCCTTGCAGCCCTAAGAAAAAGGACCTATCCCGTGTCAAAATCATCCTGCAACACGACCATTTTCAGTTGCAGACGATCCCTCCCCATTTCGCCTATTTTCCTTCCAAGGTGGCATCAACTCGAAACCACCCCATGATATGGATTCCTCAAGACTTGGCGTGGGCCTTTCCACCATACGCAGACGGAGTGCTCAACCGAACAACTTTCTTCTCGCCGTAAGGCCATCCACCCATCCACCCAGACACCCTGCTCGCGCCGTCCCGTTTTCAAGACCTGAGATGCGACAATGGTAAACTGCTGGGGTTGAGCTCGCTGATGGCTCGATTAGACCCAAGATCGCAACCCACCATCCGCACTAGTCGGACCAGGGCATGGAACAACACCACCATGCTCTCACCTGTTACAACTAACTACCTGTCTTGTGTGTAAAATGAGTGGCTGCTTGGACCTCCAACTAAGTATCCAGTTGTCATCTGGGCATATGCCATAAGAACACCTCATCGCCAGCCTGTTGCGAAGGAAGAACCGAATACAGCTTCAATTCTTCTTACGGGGTTTGGATTATCGACCTGGTGTCATACCAACTACATTCTTTCTTTTCACTTTTGACATTCTTTTAACAAAATATTCGTTACATACACTCTCTTCCCGTGTCAAATATATATACACACTAACACCCTTGTTTCGCTCACTGTTCGAATTCTATAATGTCTCGTCTTCTCACCTTTGCCGCCGGCCTGGCGCTGGCTGCTGCTCAGCTCACATCTTCCTCGCTCGAGAACCACGTCGACTCCCTGACTCTCGGCAACTCCTTCAATCCCGTTGAAGAGGCTTACTGGACTGGCTTCCCTCACCACAGACGAACTCCCTTCGCTGTCTCGCCTGATGGTTCCAAGGCCTTCCTCGCCTACCTCGACTCCAGCGGCACCGGTGTCCACGTCCAGGGCGTTGACCCCAAGACTTTTACTGCCGTTGGCGATATCGTCACTCTCAAGTCCGGCAAGGAGGCCGGTGGTCTGGTTGCCCACGATGACGGTTTCGCTCTCCTGACCAACGAGGCCTTCTCTGGAGAGGCCGATGGACAGCCCCTTGCCGTTCTCTACCGTTACACCGATGGCAAGGAGTCTTTCCGAACGCTGCTCGGTGGACCTGGCCTTGGTGGTGACTCTCTGGCTTCTCCCAATATCAACGGTGACCTTGTCTTCTCCGAAAAGGCTAACAAGTACGCTGCCTACATCGTTGTCACCTCTTACTCTGGTTCCGCTTCCGGTCACTTCGGTGATGCTATCCGCTATGTCAACACCGATGGAAAGATTGAGGAAATCGCCGGAGCCTCCTCCAGCTGGGGATGCTCTCACAACGCAAGTATAAACCTACACCAATGAAACGCAGACTTCTAACCGTGCCATAGACTGGTATCGCCTTTGAGGAGGCTGATGAGGCTCCTTTCGCCTCGTTGTGCGCTGAGGATCAGGGTGCTATCTGGCTCAACACCGAGACCCAGGGCATGGGCAACAACGGTGTCAAGCTCTCCAACGAGATGACCATCAACGGCGGCAGCAACGAGCCCATGGGTGGAATGGGCGGCTCTTACAGTGTCCTGTCCCGCTTCGTCGGCTCTGACTCTTACATCTTCTCCTGGGTTTCTCGTGGCGCCGTCGATCTGACCCTCAACGACTGGATGGGCCAGGGCTACACCAAGGCCCAGAACCGAACCAACAACCGCAACGTCGCCATCGCTGTCATGTCCGACAAGAAGACTCTCCTCGGCGAACAGGCCATCTCCACAGTCGGTGCTGCTGACGGTGACAGCCAGGTCAACTGGATCACCGAGAGTTCCAACGATTGCTCCAACGCTCACGTCGCCTCTTTCGGCAAGTCCAGCGCTCTCGTCACCTGGGAGGAGATCTCCAACCCCGTCTGTCCCTTCGAGGCCATGGGCTGCAAGGGCAAGTTCGCCGGCACCAAGTTCCAGCTTGTCGACAGCGCCGGTAAGAAAATCGGTGCTGCCATCAGTTCTGACGACACCTACGTTTCCGGTGACATGGTCACCATGACTGACGGTCGTATCTGCTGGCCCTACGTCAACATGGCCTGGTCCCTCGACGGCCCTGTCCAGGGGTCTCCCGTCTCCAAGATGTCATTTGCTTGCATGAGCGCCGGTGGCTCCGGCTCTGACTCTGGCGCCACCCCTTCCAAAGCCTCTTCTGCTGCTTCCCAGCCCGCTGCTACCAAGTCTGCCGTCAGCGAGGTCGCTCAGTCTACTCAGCTTGGTGAGGCTCAGTCCAACCAGGTCGATGAGGCCCAGCCTACCAGCTCTGTTCGCGCTGTCGAGGATTCCGCCGAGGCTTCCGCTCCCGCTACTGTCGTCGACGGTGCCCCGCGCCCTTCTTTCGTCACCCTGTCTGAGAGTGTTACCAACGTTCTGACTGCGCCTTCCGACAACGTCGAGTCTTCTGCTGTCGAGTCCTCTCCTGCCGCCGCCGAGGAGCCCACGTCCGTCACCGCCGAGCCCACCTACGAGGCTCCTGCCCCCGTCCCCACGGTCCCTGACTCCGAGTCTTCGGCCGTCGAGTCCTCTGCTCCCTCTGCCACCCGGCCGGGCAACTCTGATGGCGACGAGGAGTGCGACGACGATAAGTCTCCCGCTCAGCCCTCCACCGAGGCGCCCAAGGCTACCCGCACTCGCACCCATGGCGGCTTCCGACCTGCCCGCCGCCCCCGTCCCTCTGGCCTCCCTAGCTTCGGTACGGTTAAGGAATGCGCGACCCGCACCGTCACCCAGACGGTCTACGTGACTGCCACCAACGCCCCTGCCCGATACTAAGC
>JABFEV010001382.1:0-28680 GCA_013618395.1 Fusarium domesticum | reverse complement strand
CACATTATCAAGCCCAACTATCAAAAGCTGCTGCGCCTGGGAAACATGCAGATTATCACAACGCGGAGGCCCAGGCCAGTTCAGCAAGCCACAAAGAGGGATAAAAGCGGCATTTGATAAACGCCGCGTTTGCAATTCTAGCAAATCCCAATCTGCCTCTGACTCTGGGGAGGGGGGGTTTTGGGGTTTCTCTATCGTGGCTTACAAGGGGGAAGCTGGTGGTGGGAGGGGTTTCTGATATCGATGCTGCAAGTTGTAAGGAAAAAGCAAAAGCTCTGCAGAGGGGGAGGAGGGACATTGCAGAAGCAGAGGATCGAGGCGGAATCTAAGCAGCCAAAGACTGCGTAATGAGATAGGATCCTTGTCGGATTCGGCCGGTTATGGCGATGTCCGATAAGAGCATTGGTGCTGCTGCAGACTGGAAATAGTACGTAGTACGTGGTGCTATTGAATAAGTGATGGGAGGTGCTTGTGTTGAATAGCAGGCCCAACTTGACACATGCCATGGTCGATTCCTTCTTGCCTGGGAAAAAAAAAAGATGTAGCTTGGAGTGTAGCTGAGACAGAGCTCCAGGTCTGTTGTGGAGGGTGGAGGTTGGGCGGCGTGTCGTCTTGCATGTTAAGACAGCCATAAGAGTGACGGCGGAGAAGGGATTGTCATCATGTAAAAGGACTTATGCGAGCCATTGACAGAGCAAGGAGGAGTAAAATTTGCCGGAGCCGAGTAATAAAGTCACAGTATCACAGTATAACGGCGGCCAGGGGCAGCCTCGGAACTGGCGACGGCCTGGGGTCATTGATCATCTCAACAGAGGAAAGCGGCACTTGCTCATGTGCGAGTGAATTGATGACTGGCTGGAAGAAAGGCGAGGAAACGAAGCTAATCGTAGATGGGCACAGCAACGGCGTTAACGGCATGACTGTCGTCTATGTTTCAGCGATGGTACTACTAGAGGCTGAAGATCCTAGAAGAATCTCACATCTCGACGTGACCAATGATCCGTACCTAATGCCTGCCTTTGGGTGAAGTAACATGTAGTAGTAGGTGCAACGTATACTCAAGGCTGAGGACTTGCCATGACGATATGAAATTAGCAGTTAACCCCCACAAGGACCAACATCTAGGCTTGTTAATTCAGATCTGGGGGTAACACGGTGAAGCTTGCCAACCTTGATCAAGAAGACAAACTTATCTTGTTCACGAACGACAAACGTGAGGCGTCGAGATGCAAGACGCGCAACGACGTGTGTGCGATGCGCGGCAATATCCTTGAAGCTAGACTCGCCACTTTATGCTGGCTTGTAGTAGGACATGTTGGTCAATACGGTTCTCGAATTCACGGCCAGCGTTGGAGTTCAGATTATTACAAGGGAGCTCGCAATAGGTAGTTCTGACCCTTGTTTGATCCATGCGGCGTCTTCCCCCAGGTCCAGAGTCTTTCTTGTCATTTGCTGGCGCCGGGGGGGGGGAGGGCTGACGGTGGGCTGAAGGTGTTACACTACGTAGTGAATTGATGTGTGCTGTTGAGGTGCATCTAACATCGTGTAGGCAGCTGGTTCCTTGTTTGTTGTACAATGATGTTGTTGATTTTGATGTTGTGATTGTTGATGTGTGTTCATGGATACTCGCTCTGTTTTGACATTGCCTCCCCTGCAGCTGGCGTGAGATTGAAGCTCCCACCAGGGACCGTGACCTGGCCATGACCTGGCTCTTCCATTGCTCAGTTCTAGGATGCCCGCCCTGCCCCGCTCCAAAGCAGTGCTTCGACACAGGACCGCTAAGCCCGACATGGTCAAGGCCGATTATCATCAGCTCGTAGCGGATGATACCTCCTTTTGTTGCAGAGTCGATTTCTTTACGCTCATCCGTACCTAGACCCTTGCAAATTCCCTATCAATACTGGGCAATTCTGCAACAAGGGGTGCGGCCTAAGCAGTAATTGCTTTTTGCTACGATTGCGTCTGTGTCTCACCTTGCCTTGGTCAATCTGCCTCGTCTGCTTGAATCATCCTTCCCACAAGTCTATGTTTCTTGTTGGAAGTCCATGTCCCCTCGCCGCCTAGGCATCCTGGTAAAAGCATTGGGATGCCCCTGGGGAAGATTCCTAGTCTCAACCTCTTGAAGTCACGGGAACAAACTTGGAATAAAGTCGTGGTATGTATCCGCTTCTCGCTTGACTTTTGCCTACTGTCCCACCATGACGATGCAAAGAAAATGATAGATGAAGCCCATGCGGCCATGCCACGCTCTGTGACGCCTGACAACGACACCCACACACACGCGCCGCCCACACGCCTACGGCTCAGCAAAGGAGCCACGACTCATTCGGTGTCAGCCGTCATCAATCATAGCCCGTCCAAACGAACAAGGTACCTTGAAAGGGTTTCATTGTGTGTGCTATGCCAGCTTGGAAGTGCAGTATGGATACATGTACATGTACCACTACCAACAAATCCTAAAGAATTCTACCGAAATAGCCAGGCAAATCAACCGTCAACCCCCTCCCTCGATCCAATCTTGCCGCTGCAGTCTTGAAAAGCAAAGTGTTGTAGACTTACTTCTCATAGCCAATTGGTCGTTCACACCAACCAGCACGTTTAGACCAACATCGTGGGCCTGTCCTTTTTCTGGAGCAAGCAATATTCAGGTCTAATCACCGCAATGACAGCGGTGACGGCAAAGCTGTCTTGATCGTTGTGGTCAGTAGCTTAGTGTCCGTTCCACCCCAAAGCCTCGAGTTGTGAGGCGGATGCTATCTAGCAAAGTAGGCAGGCTGTAAATATCATTAATGGCTTCGCCTCGCCTTCACCCTGAATGGTATGTAAGACAACTCGCACATGCTTCTCTTTTGAGCATTGTCGACAGACGTTAATCCTCTACTGAATGGATGGTTGACCAACTCAGACTCAGGGGGAACTCGTCAAACCTGCCTTCTCTGACCATTCTATCGTACTGGCCGCCAGCCACCGCTGTTGCTTGACTCTCAACTCGGTTTCAGCGGGCATCAAGGAGACGGTGGACTGGAGACTTGACTTGTTCCGACTCCGCCAACGACACTAAATTGGCACTAGTCTGTGATCCCCCGCGTCCTACGGTGCCTCTACTTTGCCTTACTTATCCTCTATGCCTCCCAGGTCCAGGTCCCTCTAGTCCTTTCCTCCCCTTTTGTTGGTGTGCATGCTGCCTGTCACTCTGTCTTTTGACGGTTACAAGTCGAAATTGGCCATGGTTCGAATCAGCCATCTTGCATGAGAGATCTCAAGCTTACACAGGCTTGTCGACAGACATCACCCCCCCCGGAAGACGAGTAAAAAGTACGAAAAGAGCTTTTCCGCAACAAAACCAAGCTCACTCTTGTCGTCAATCGCAAAACGACGAAAAGAGAGACACTGCTTGGTAATCTTGTTTTTTTTTGGGCAAGTTCCATTATTCGCTATTTTTCAGGCTGGGTAGGTGTTAGTGCTCACCTGGCTCTTTCCGCGCCTGCACTTGCGCCAACGTCAACGTCGACCTACGCGCGCCTGGGCTCGGGTCCTGAATGGAGCCTCTCGCCTCCATCTCCTGCCTTGATCTAGTTCGCGAGCCGCAAGACCCCGTGATCTCCTCAACCTCCATCCTTCAACTTCACCTCCTCTCCACCCCGAACGACTCTAAACCGCCCGCCGCCTTCTCCTCCGCATTATTTGACCACTCTCCCGCTCTTCTGCTGGGAGCTCCCGGCTCCCCGCCGCTTGAGGTCCCAGGACGACAACTCATCAACCCGCCGCAATCGGCCCCCGCGCTGCGCGCAACTGCTTTAATGGACACACAACAGCAGAGCCTGCAAAAGCACAGGCAACGTCGCGAAGCCGAACGAGAACGCAAACGAGCCCTCCGAGCGTAAGTCCTTCTTTCTGTCGTTCTATTGTCCTGTCGCGACGCCTTTTTGCCCTGTCATCAACGCCATCCGTTCATCCCCCGTGTGTTGCATCTGCAATTGACAGGCGTATCTTTCTCTACCTGGGTCTTGTTACAAGCACCGCACCTCAGCGTTCTTGCTTCCCACGAGCGCTCAATAACCCGGAAAAACACGTTAGTTTAATATAGCTCATTCGGCACGATTGCGACACTCTTAAAGATCTTGGCTAATCCATATCCTCTCCAGTTGCGATGGCTGCCGACGCCAAAAAGAAAAATGCGATGGCGGCGTGCCCTGTCGCCGGTGCACACGCCTGCACCGACAATGCGAATTCCTAGGTCCGACCGCTCGAGATGCTGAAGGCGATGGTAACGCAAGGTAAATTCTTGCCCCGGGATTATCGAATTACCGGTTATTAGATGTCCGCTGACCGTCTTAGAAACCGCACGGGAGCTACTAATGCTGAGCTTCTCCAACGAATCGCTTATATGGAAAAGATCATTATACACTACGCCGGCAACGTTCCTCTCGATTCCGAATCTCTCAAGGTCATGGCCGAGTCGGTCGACAATAAGAACCTGGACGAACCACACAGCCATCGGCAAGGTCCCATTCTAGGATCGCCCCCTTCTGACTATTTGGGTGTTGATGACGAGAACTATACTGTTCAGACGCTTGACAACAATACAACTCGTGAGTAGCCTTGTTTGCTTGTCTCCAAAAGCCCAAAAGCCGTCAGAGACTTACATGCTTTATAGACTATTCAGGCGAGTTCTCTCACTGGAACTTTTCCA
Source organism: Fusarium domesticum (assembly GCA_013618395.1). Lineage (NCBI taxonomy): Eukaryota > Fungi > Ascomycota > Sordariomycetes > Hypocreales > Nectriaceae > Fusarium > Fusarium domesticum. Next base: position 23,987 of record JABFEV010001382.1, on the reverse strand, counting down.
TGCGCATAAAGCAGTGGATCGAGCAAAGTACACCAGAGCGCCATGTATGTTACCGCTATATCACTTCTCATATCTACACATCTAACACCCATGCACAGGATGTACCGAGCACACTTAGCTTCAAAGAATACTATCGAGCCGAGGAACTCCAGTCTGAATCAAACACGCAAGCCTCTTTGGCTGCACTGCCGCCTCGATACGTTGCCGAATTCCTGGTTCAAGCTTTCTATAAGCACGCTGAGACGAACTACTTTTATGTGGAAAGGGGCTGGCTTGCTGAACAGCTCGATCTGATCTACCAGAACCCTGGTGCTCTGTCGCGACGAGAGGTTGGCACGCTTTGTATGATGTGGATCGTCTTTGCCATCGGCACTCAGTACGCCTATCTCGATTCGCGCCCCGGAAGAAATGATCATGGGAAGCCAATTACGGACGACAGCGCCTTTTCCGAAGACACCATCGGCGTCATGTTTTACCAGCAAGCTTGCAAGCTGGTGCCCGACGTTATCACTGTTGCCTCACTCGAGAGCGTGCAGGCCATTCTGCTCATTGGAATTTACACCCTGCCCCTCGACGCTTCAGGACTGTCATACATTTATCTCAATCTCGCAGTCAAGCTTGCCATCCAGAACGGCATGCATAGAAGGTGGCCCGCTGAAGGGCTTGATCCCTTCATCCGTGAGACGAGGAATCGCGTGTGGTGGACAGCTTATACTACGGAAAAGTGAGTAGATTTGACACGACAACATCTAATGTCAGGAGACTAACATGAGTACAGACGAGTTGGAATCTACCACGGAAGACCCCTCTCCATCCAGAGCAAGGATGTGGATGCGGAGATGCCTGTCGATCGTCCGGACATCATGCCATCCAATCCCACGAATGTTGCGCACATGCTCGCAACCCTGCGGCTGAATCAGGCCCTGGGTAAGATCGCACACGAGATGTAAGTCAAACGCCCCACGTCCACCCCCTAGAGAGCTCTTTGCTGACGAGCCCCTGGCAGATCTGTACTTCGGCTGTCTCAGAAGCACGAGATAAACGAAGGCCTACAAAGGGTTATAGAGATGAAGGAGGAGCTTCGAAAGTGGTGGGAGTCACTTCCGGAGACGGCTTTCCGGAAGGAAATCAACCTTCAAAATCCAATTTCGCGTCCTGATATGCATCTCAAACTCGAGTACTGCCTCCTCCGAATGTATGCTGGCCGAGCATTCATCTTTCCTCGAGAGGCCATCCGAGGTAACGCGAGTACCTCGAGTTCGCCGGCTGACTCCAACAACCAACGGCCCACCACACCTCACAAGTCGAACCCCCGCTCAATCCTGGTCGCCGACTGTGTCGAGGCTGCCCTCACTATAGTCGAGACATGCCACCTACTACAGAACACCATTGGTCTAGCGCGCGCCTCGTACACCGAGTTCAGCTCGTGCCGTGCCGCCTTGCTCGTCATCATCACACAGTGTCTGCAAAAGAAGACGGACAGGCTTCACGACGGTCTACGAACTGGTATGGCCATGATCAAGGAGATGTCCGCTGGAGGCGAGTCTGCTCGCTCCGAAGCTTCCTTGATCGAAGTGTTTGAGCGGGCAATTTCTCGACTCGACGCTACAGTCGACTCATCCGGCAGGGAAACGGATTATTCGCGGTTCAAGAAGTGGGAGCTGCTATGGAAAAACGATGCGCCGGTTCAGGAGATGGGACACGAGGAGTCTCCCGAGACCTCCATGCCATTACACACCAACCCAAATACTTTCTGGCGGGGAGCAGTCAACCCAGCTCGTCCAGGTATGCCGGCCATGCATGCCGCCAGCCCTTTTATCGGCATGGATGCAAACTTCCCTTCCGTGCCGCAGGTGATGGATGAATTCTCAACACTGTTCGGGTACGGATTTGGTCCTAGCCCTGACAGTATGGCTGGCACCACTAATGGGGGCATGTGGATGGGACCTTGAACGACCTGCACCTGTCTGTTGACTAATGATCAACTCGGATAAAATAGTTGATTCTACAAACGACAGTGGCGTCTGATCATCATGTGAGAGGGATAAGAGTTGGCATACTCAGTCTTGGTCATTGATACTAGGATGCGGTTCTCACGTCTCCTACGGGGGCTTGACCCAACTACTAAGCTCGCACAACCCTGATTAACAACACGGTTTCGTGGACCGCCCACAGCATTCTGCGTATCTTGTCGAGCGAAGGCGATAATGGCGGGTACTACCGTGCACCGCGCGACGTGGAGAGCGACTAAGCAATGGGACGCAAAGGTCACACCCAAACGTCGAGCGTTTGTTTAGCCTGGCAGCGACATGCTTGCGCAGTTCATCTTGCTTGAGGATGGCAACTGCAAGACAGCGGTGAACGACGGTACAAATGCCGTTTTGAACACGCGTGCGAAGTGGACCTTCGCTCATCGATGGTTGTTGTATAGCATTGGGGGTTATCTACAGTTTGCAATGATATATGTTGAGTTATTCCTGGGAGTGCCAAATCACAGGGTTTCGGCGTACAGGAAGCCGATTTACGTTGTCTAGTAATTGGTTTAGAAGTATCTATGAACGGAACTAAACAGAAATAGAATGGGCGTTTGGAAGAAGAAAAAGTAGCAGAGGCCCAAGGAAGCAGCTGCTGATTATGTACTCTTAATTTTATACTATATATCCTAAACTTGTGACCAGACCTACCTAACCAACACCAATCTGACCAAGTACGAATGCTTTGTGATATTCACCACCGTTATGTTGTGTTGAGTAGTTCAGTAATTTATCCATTAAAAAGGTATACATACTACTACTTGCTACTATTCATGCCCCCATGTCTTCCCCATGGGCGGCTCACAACTATCGCACACGAAAATGCCCAGGAACACAGCTGGCCTCCCAACTATCTACTGATACAGCCAACATTTTATCTTTTTGTTAAACCCCTTTTACAGGGAAGGGCCAAGTCACAAGAGAGCTATGTTATCCCCGTAGCCCCATCGCCAGAGGCAATTAACCGCGGACGGTCTGCTTCTTGGAAGACCTGCGAAGCTCCTTCTCCCTCTCCTTGTCGAGGTATTTCTTCTGAGCCTTGGCGTCAAGATTCTTAAGGTCGGCATCACGCTTGGCCTTTCGGGCCTTTTCCTTCTCGGCAAGACGCTCCTCCTGGCGTTGCTCATCGTCAGCCTTTCGGAGCTCGGCAATGGCATTCTCGCGGGTGTTGCGGATTCTCTTGGTGACCTCGGGACGGAAGTGGGCAACCTTGACGAGGAAGTCGGGAAGCTGGAGGAAGTGGGAGAAGATAGGCAGGATAGAATCGTAGTTGGAATTTGATGGCAGGCTGTACTTGAGGAACATGCGCTTTCGGGGGCCGGTCTCCTCAATGGTCTGAGGCTTGTCGGTGGGCTGATCGGAGACGATGAGGTAATGGAACGAATCACCGGCGGATTCAAGAGCGCTGATGAGTTCGGGAGTAAGAAGGGTATCGGTAACCTCGGCGTTCTCGCTCATTACAGTGAGCCAGTTGGGGAGCTTGGGGCTATCCTTGGTAGAGGTGAGAGAGAGGTCGTAGCGCTCCTCGCGAACGCGTCGCATAGAATCCTTGTTCACGACAGCCCAGACAAAACCATCATAGGTGCTCTTAGCATCCTTGGAACGAATCTCGGTAGCGCCGGGGACGGAGGGGACGGTGAGGTTCTCCTTGCCATCAAAGGGGTAGAGAATGGCCTCGGCAACATCCGTGGGGGCTTCCATGGAGTCAACGAAGAAGCCAAGGGCGTGCTCGAAGCCATTGACAATTGGGTTGAACTTCTTGGACAAGGTGAGCTTGATGTCGGTAAAGGCAACGTTCTGTCGGCCGGTAGCGTAGGTGGCAAACTCGAAAAGCGATTTCTCCTTGATGAGAGTATCGGCCTGGACATCGTTGTCCATGGTGGGGACGCCTCCGAAGCCAACAAGAGCAAACTCCTTCGTGAGGATCGGGGCATGGGCGCGCATCCAGGCCTTTGCCTTGTTGCGATTGGCGCGTGCACCAATCAAATGCAGGACAACGACGACAAGGGCGATGATGATGATGATACCCTCGGCCTTGAACTCAGACAGAGAGTGTCGCTCGTGGACAGCGTACCACTTAGTGTAAGGCAGAGGGGTGATGGAGGGAGCAGCATTCTGAGTGGTCGCATCCTGAACAATGGGCTCGGGGGCCGGGCTGGCAGCTTCGGCAAAGTCTGCAAAGTCTACAGGTTGTGTCGCGTGTCAGTCAAGGACGGTTCAGCAAGCAACATGTCGCGCGTCTTGTGTGTCTATGCGCATCGACGTCAGGGGAGGAGAAGTGGGAGAACTGACCGGAATCAGGGTTCGCGACGGGATCCGCGGACTTGCCACCGCCAAAGGCGTTTTTGAAAAAGGCAGCCATGGTTAAGGATTGAAACCAAGGCTATGGGTTGAGGCTGGATAGGAAGAAGAGAAGTAGGGGAGAGAGGAAGCGAAAGAGGAGAAGGGTTCCAAGCGAGAGCGGAGAGTTTGAGGCCACGAGCGCCAGGAGATGGAAAATTGGAGGCGTGGGCGGGCGTGGGCAGGCGTGGGCAATGAGGAGAGAGCTCCTGCTAGAAGCGGACGGTAAAGTGGAGAACTGGGGGCCCGACAATCTGGGGCATGCATAAGGAGTACGGATAACTACGCTGCTCCCAGTTGGTAATATCATAGACTACATTTTCAATGGAAAGCTCTTGCTAGACTATGAGCAGTAGGCACCTGCCTAGGATTTAAGATATTTGATCTAAAGCTTCGAATTTTGGTCATTTTAAGTTACTAAGCAACTTTTGCCTCGACTTTTTCTCGAGTAGTTGAAAGCTTATCAAACTTGCTGACCCAATCTCATCTAAAAAAGATGAAGGCTAGTGCTTGATCACGCCACTGCCTCCAGACCGCTGGCATACTCCTAACATTACAGTGTGTACACAGCCAGCTACGGGCATTTTGGTACTTAAACTTTCATGATATATTCCTCTATTCCCAGACAACCTTTGTGCTACTGCACTCAGTCATCTGTAGCTTGAATTGTTCCAATTCTCGCCCTATCAGAGCTCACTGAGTACCTTTCTAGGGAGTATTTAGTAGCTGAAATTTCGCTTGTAATTGTGGTCTTGATGGCAGCGATAGTACTCGTAAACAGAGAAAACGGGGCTTGTATAGATCATGTTAGAGTGGAAATCTTCACACTCGTCAAATCAATTGATGCTCTGGCCATGATACCCAAGTGTTATAATAATAGTGGATCTGTTGCCCCGCCAACAGCCCAGCAGCATGATCTCTCTTCAAATCGACAAACTCATGACATGACAGCCTCAAAGTCAAGAGCCAATTGATCAACAACAAATCATCCAACACACCAAAATGTCACGAAACACCACAGCAAGAAAGTACGGGAAGCCTTCGAAGCGGTCAAGAGCCGAGCGACTGTTTGCTGAGCTGCCCCAAAGCCCAGTCAGGACAAACCCAAATGATGACCTGAAGGGGGACTCTATATCTTCACTGACGAGTAAAATATCGTCCATAAGGATTCAGGAAGACAATTGTCCGAGGAGGCCGCCGAGGAGAATTAATCGGTCATTGAATCCGAGAGAGGTCTCCAAGGTGGATGTTGAGGTCGTTTGTGTAGAGGAAGACGCCGAGAGCTCAGAGGAACCTGAACAACTACCCACACCATCACTATCACCATCGTTATCGCCCCTACCGCAACATAAACAAGACACGCAAAAATTCGACGAGAAATACCCCGATTCCCCTCAGCATGCAGAACCACCAACAACGCAATACGAAGAGCCACCGCTACGGGTCTTGACATGGGATGATGTATGCCCTCCCGGAGACACAATCATCAAGATCGCCGAAGCATCTTACGCCGAAGTTTATCGCGTAACGAACGACCGAGGAACCAGCATCATTAAAGTCATCCGCCTCTCCTCGCCCATAAAGCCACAGACAAAGGCCCAAGTACGGTCTGGCCTTGTAGACGAGGAGCCGCATCCGAAAGAGGATCTCCAGGGCGAGCTACAGATATCCGAGTGGCTGGCAGACATTCCCGGGTTCGTGGTGTACAAGGAGCGATACGTGGTTCAGGGAAAGATGACGAGACAGTTGCTCGAGACGCATCAGGCGTTTCAGAAGAAAATGAAGAGAAAAGACCCGGACAGGGCGCAGTTTTATCCATCGCCGAGTCGCTACTTGGATGACACCCAGTTCTTGGTGGTGGAGCTGGGCGATGCTGGCAAGGCGCTGGAGGATTGGGAGTTGACGAGTGAGAGTCAGCTCTGGGACATTTTCTTCCTACAAGCCATTGCTCTTGCGAGAGCTGAGGATCTCGTCATGTTTGAGGTATGCCCCCCTAAATCCGGCTTCTGGCTGTGGGATATTTTTAAAACCTAACATGAACAGCATCGTGACCTCCATGAAGGAAACCTGTGTATCAAGCAAGTCAGGCCGGCGAAGGAGATGGGTCCCCGAAACGATGGCCTCTTTGGCTTTTCAGGTTTAGACATCACCATCCTGGACTACGGTCTATCCCGGGGCGAAGATCTCTCTGTGGATGATGCAACGCCTGTTGCTTTTGATCTTGAGAGAGACCTGAGCCTCTTCACTAGCACCCATGCGCCACAATGCAAAGTATACCGGCAGATGCGATCGTTTCTGCTGCACGCGGACAGAAGATGTCTCCCACCGGAAGCTCATACCACACCGTATGCCAAGGGCATCGACGGACCGCTCTCATGGGACGCTTATGCACCGTACACCAACGTTTTGTGGCTGGCCTACCTCTACGAGTATCTGCTGGAGCACTTTGCGGGCGACAAGAAGGAACTGTCGCGATTCAAAAAGGAGACCAAGGAGTTGTGGAAGTATCTTGACCCAGACGCCAAGGGAAGCACGCCGTGTTTCGGCTGCGCAGCGGATGTAGTGTGCTTTGCTGTGGAGGCGGGTTGGATACGCCAGGAGCAGCTGGTGGGAGTTGAAGAGTCGATGGTTGAGAGGGAGGACAGTATTATTTTGTCGAGAGAAGACGTGCTACAACAAGAAGAGACACCTTCGAGGAGATCAACGAGGAAGAGAGAGTCATAGAGGTTTGATATGGCGGTTCTGTGATTGGCTGATGTTTGAATATTCTGTACAACTGGATATGGGCGAGAGGCGTTATTTTAGATACCATACACGACATGACAGGATGATGTTTGGATACCTAGGTATCATGGGATTTTATTTACTTTTGCCTAGTTAGCTTGAATACTAGGCTACTGGACAAGTAGTTGCGCAAGATGAGAAGCAGCATGACGGTGCTGGTGGAGAGTTGCCATTCTGTATCTGCATTTCATTGTCCCCTATAGGAAAGTTGCACCAGGACTGCCACCAATTTTAGCTCCGGGATGGTACGGGAAGAAGTCCGCTAAACATGACTCTTTGTTTACAATTTGATATCTATGTTGAAGATTATTCGTCAATGTTTACAAAATGACCTGCCTTGATTGTTTACTCTTTACTATCCGAGAACGCCCCATATACTGAAACAGGGACTTGAACCATAATACTCCGTACAGCACCGTAAATTAGACAAGGAGGAGATCCTCAACGTGGCGTCGGGTGATGCATGCCCCATATCCAAGTTTTGAAGCGGGGGAAGAGCACCACCTCGGCCTATGGGCCAGACCAACAGCCTGGAATTAGCGTCCAAGGCACGCTGAAATGTTAGGGGGAGGTCGCTGGAAATGAAGCGAGTGACCTGACCACATCACGCCCGGACCAACCGACCCCAGGTGCCGAGGCTAAGTTTGAAGGCCGAGCAGACGGTGGGAACAGTCGCTGGCATGCTACAACTTCCAGTTAACGTTAGGTAACCTCCTCCTCTTCTCCATCTCAACGGGAAATCTCCAAGCTCACATGTCACCACAAGCTCGCCCCGGCTTTTGAACTCTTTAGGGGAATTCGGCCTGACGCTCGCGCCCATCTGTTTTCCCTCATTTCTTTTGTATCTTCCCCGGAAACCACTTACTTTTACCTCAAAGTCAATCATCCCCCCTCTCTCTCTCCACCTAACATTGAATTAATCGCCTTGTTTTCTGGGGTCAATCTTGATCTGCTCATACTCGGTCAATCCTCGTCTGTTGCACCTGGCACCTCTCCCGCCCTTAACCTACTCGCCGACCTCGCTCTCGCTCAATCACCAGCGATCGGGGGGACCAAGACTATATCGTCTCTGTCGTCAATGTTGTTCCCGAGCTTCTAAATCTCTGTTGATCTCTCGTCAAGTCAACTCGACACCGCCATCGTCATGTCTACCAACGGTCACCACGTCGCCTACAGCCCCATGACTACCTCTTGTACGCCCAATGGCCTCTCTCACTCTCACAATATCCTTACCGCCTCCATCTCCTCTTTATCGTCATCTACCGCCTCGCGCCATCCTTCGCAAATATCAAAAACCTACCGTCAAGCCTCCACCCTCTTCCTCACGCGTCGTCTGCCCGAGGCGCTCACAACCCTTCTACCGCTCATCACACCGCCCGAGCCCGAAGTCGAAGATGGCGAGCCTGCCCCAGTCGCGCGAGCCTCAAGGACGACCCGTGTCAAGGTTTGGAGCCTCTACCTGACCATACTCAACGCCATTATCGAGCTAGAGCCCGAGGAGGGAAAGGACGCGTTTGGAAACCAGGAATGGAGGATTCTTTGCACCAAGGTTCGAGAGGGTGATGTTTGGGAAGAGGTAGCCAAGCATGGTTACCACGGTGTCGACGGTGATGTCGATGCAGACGTTGTCATTAACCTGTGAGTCTGATTGGAATGTCCCTAGTTGGCCATAATCTTGCGTTTACTAACTGAGACAGCGCGACACTGCTATTGGCACATGCTCGTGACCAGAAATTAAACCAGCGGAAACTCGAGGCTTACTTTGCCGCTTCTAGCGCGCCCGACCTCGACATTGCTGGGCGTCTTGCCGAATCCCCGAGTTCCCGAATGTCAAATCGCTACCGGTCACCGGCTAAGGGAGCGAGCGGCGCCAATACACCTAGAGACCTCAGCGCTCGGGTTAAGATCCTCGAGCTGTACACGCTTCACGTGCTTCTGCGCAACGACGAATGGGACTACGCTCGCGATTTCATCAGTGAGAGCTCGGTACTCGACGAGGAGCGCCGGGAGGCTTTTCTTCAGGCTCTGCAGAGTCTGCGTGACGAGCAGCTAGAGCAGGAGAGATTGGAGAAGGAAGAGCACGACAAGCAAGAGGAGCAACTCCGTAAGGAGATTGAAGAGGCCAAGAGGTTACGTACCGAAAATGAGGAGAGAGAAAGAAAAAGAATAGAGGAGGAGCGTGCAAAGCGCGAAGGGAGCGAGATCGACTACGGCGTCGACGAGACCTCAAGTCATGCCGGGTCTAGTCGAGCAAGGCACACAAGGGCACCATCAACTGCGTCATCCAAGCCGTCCAAGCCATCCAAGCCAACAGACGCACGGCCAAATGGAAAGGCCGTCTCTCGTGCCCCGACGTTGACGGCGCGTGCCTCCATGATCATTTCTCGACTGCGCTCTGTCATCGAGCAGTTTGGCACCACCCTCAACTCAAATCCTGCCATGCTATTGAAGTTTCTGGCGTTCATCATGGGTTTCATTCTAATGCTTGGTCATTCTGGTCTTCGCGAGCGAGTCAAGCGCATGCTCGCGGCGTCCTGGGACAAGGTTAGGGCTACGGCGGGCATGGGGGTCAAGGTTAGCTATATCTGACCTTGAGAATTTCTACACTTGTATTATCTTAGTATCATATTCTACGCATCATGAGGAGTTGAATCGCGGCACCAGACTGTCTCGTCAAATTATCAAATTATCCCCAATTCCGCCCGTGAAACAGAGCGGCTGCAGATTCATCAAATTTGATACGTCTTTGCATACATTCAATTAGAAACAACCGTTTTCTCTTCATGATACCACAAGCTCCCAAACGCCACAAAAAATGTATTCCAAATCTTCTGACTGTCCATCCCACAAATGCCGCATACAAGGGCCAGCCCAGGCCACATCTTGGTTAATATTGCGCCGTACGATTCGTTTTCTTCTGGTAGAATAACTGCGAAGAACACCCATTGTCAGCTTGAGATCACATATCAAGAGAGAAAAGCAACTCACATCCGTCCTTGAACTTCCCAGATTTATAATCTTGGGACAGCCATCGCGGTCCTTCTCCAAACGCGTGCATTCGAAGCAGTAGAAGGCATCCGAGATACCCTCACCACCGCACACGACACACTTGTTCTGGTAGTTTCCGAAACTGCACTCGTCGCAGATGCGCACGAGGGTCGTAGGACGCACGTATGAATCGCAGACGGGACACTTTCCGTCGCACTTGTCGCAGAGACGGCCGATGGCAATGCCTGCCTGCTTGCGGCACATGACCAGATCGCTAGAGAGCACATATGTTGGTAAGTGTGATGGACAATGTGGTGAGAGAAGGGGGTTGTAACTTACGGATGATGACGAGACATGGCGACAGAGAGACGTTGGGAGGTGGAGGAGAAGCTTGGCGGAGGAGGAAGTGTTGTGAAGAAGAGGTAAAGCAGATTGTCGCAGATGCCGAGATGAATGGCTGTTTGACGGCTCTAGGATTTCTCAGCCTTGCCATGGTGTTCAGGCACCTTAGGAGTGGCGTTTGTCAGATTAAGCCAATCATGAGGCTATCGGAGCCGAGCTTGTGGCGAGGACCTTGTGGCTAGTGTTTGCTTGCTTACATACCAGTTCCAGGGACGTCTTTTGCTGGAGTCCCACCATACTCAGCCTTGAATGACCATCTTGACGTATTTGCGATTTACACACACCTTGATAATATCACATTGCTAGAAAGGAAGTACTTCACGGCTGAGCATAAATCTCCAACTTATGCGACTGTTTCTTTGCGATCAGGGGACTAGACGATGGCCACTGAAGCTGAGTATGACAGCACCACTGTACTGATCTGTAGACTGGCCACTAACATTACCCCAGGACACGACCACTTGACGATGCAGCGCCCAAACCAGATACAAGCGACGAAACAGGATCTCGCGACACGACCGTCCGAGTAGAAAATAATATCGACAGTGATTCTCGAGATACTACAGCGCCTGACACGCTGAAGAGAAAGGCTTCTATGGACGACCGTGAAAGCTCCCCCAAGCGCATCAGAAACGATGCAGATGACCGACCAAGACGGGACTCATCAACAAGTCGGCGTGGATCGCGGGCGAACGATTGCGAAACCCGGAAGAATGCGATGCAAGAGGAGAAGAAGCGCGGGAAGCGACTATTCGGCGGCCTCCTCAGCACTCTGAGCCAAACATCAGGCAATACTCAGCAGAAGCGACGTCGCGAGATAGAGCAGCGACAGCAAGAACGCATGAGGAAACAGAGGGCAGAGGACGATAAGGAGAGGGCGGTCAAACGGGCAAGTTTGACGGAGATTAGGATGGCTGAGCAGATTGTATTTGATGAGGAAGTTGTAAGTTCATGCAGGATACTACCGAGAACATGTCTGATTATGGATACAGATGCGCAACAAGCACTCCAAGATACTCGCCACCGCACAATACCTACAGACGAGATCAGAACCGCAAATCGTGAGATTGCGCCGGACTCTGGTTTTGAGGACATTGAAGAATGCTAACGAACAATGCAGTTCTACCTTCCCTGGAAACTCACAGAAGCGCAAGAGAGCCAGATAGACGAACAGACACGACGGACAAGGACACAAGTAGACGGTGAAGTGGAAGCTTTCAAGGCACGGAAAGAAAGTCACTTGAGGGAGCATGGTAGATCCAAGCGGTCGGCAACGCCGGGAGAGTCTGCGCCGGCGGCTGAAGCGGTGATCGACAAGTCACCGAGTACGAACGGCATGGAAGAACAGGACCGTGGCCACCAGCACCACCATCATCATGATGAGTCGGCGGATATGGTGGAGGAGGCTGAGGAGGATATGGTCATCTATTAAGTCTGTCGCGTCTCACAAACGTACGGGCTTGGGTGGGATGGAAATATCTGCTGATCTTTTGGCACGTCAAGGGAGAAATACCCAAGCGCATCTGCGGTAGCTTCAGGGTCTTGGGGTTATTGCGCCGATATCAAAGCATTTTCTTTTCTTTCTACTTGGAGATTCATGGAAGTTACATGATACTACTTATGTTTTTATTGATACCCGTTTTTTGTATTTCAAGTCGTTCGTATCAAGAACAACGCATCGACCCACCGCCGCACCTCCGAGACAATGCCGCGGCACCTTTCTATGCATTACGCCTCCACAAATGTAACACAGCATTGACAAAGGAGACTAGACATTCGGGCGTTGCATCAGATTTGGGAAAGTTTGTCCGAACACTGGCAGGTTTTACTGTGCCTCGGTCCCCTTCACCAAAAAGGGACCCAGGATTGCCGCTGCGTTACCGCTGGTTGACGTTGATTATCGAATGCCGATTGAGAGGGTTTACATGTATGTATATATATACGGGGTCATAGGTACGCATTGAGTTGTCTAAGTTTTGTCTGATATTTTTACCTGGATCGACCTGTAAAAAGGGAATTGTTCCAAGACATCGACACCACGAGTAACCGCTTCCCAGGAGCATACAAGGTTCTGGCGATTTGGTTTGCCAAGAAGGTATGCAGCTGCTGTCTTTTCCCATCTACTGGACAATTAAAACCTGAGACCCTGCCCTGCGCTGGGTGGTCCGGCAGTTGCGTTCTAGAAGCTATTCCCAGATGACCTCAGGTCTAAGAGCTTGGGTGCTGACGTCATAATAGCGGACAACGTCATAACACCAATCTTTCGGAACAAGTTTGTTTTGGGCGACAATTCGTCCTACAAATCACACATCATGGCTCCCGATAAGCTGGCACCCAACGACTCGAGGGTCAAGAGTGAAACGGCCACGATCCGGGGCAAGACTTACAGGTACATTGTTGGAGAGCCAGAGGGTGAGCCCAAGGATACCATTGTTCTCGTCCATGGCTTCCCGGATCTGGGCTTTGGATGGCGCTATCAGGTGCCCGCGCTCGTCTCTCAAGGCTACCGAGTCGTGGTTCCGGACATGATCGGCTACGGCGGCACTGATGCTCCCGAATCACTCGAGGAGTACACCTACAAGAGCCTCTCTGCCGATATCAAGGAGCTAGCAAAGAAGTTTGTCGGCGAGGGACAGATTATCCTGGGTGGTCATGACTGGGGAGGTGCTATGGTCTGGAGAGCAGCCATGTGGCAGCCGGAGCTGATCAAGGCAGTTTTCAGTGTGTGTACTCCCTACCATCTCCCGTCTAAGCAGTTCATCCCTCTCGACAAGATCATCGCCTCGGGCCACCTGCCCAACTTTACCTACCAGCTTCAGTTCATGGGTCCGGACGTCGAGTCCGAGATCCAAGGCGAGGACAAGGTCCGACAGCTTCTGAACGCCATGTACGGCGGTCGCACATCTGATAAGGAGCTGGGCTTTGACGCCAAGAAGGGAATTCTCTTTGACAAGCTGCCTGAGCTTGGTCCCAACCCGCTGCTCTCCAAGGACGAGCTCGACTACTACGTGCAGCAGTACGGCTTGCACGGGAGTCCCGAGTTCCGCGGCCCGATGAACTGGTACCGTATGCGGGAGCTCAACCACCGGGACGAGGAGGCTTTTGCAGAGAAGGGTCACAGGTTCAGAATACCGGCGCTGTTTATAACGGCGATCAACGATCCGGCGCTGCCGCCTTCCATGTCGGAGGGCATGGAGAAGAGTTTCGACAACCTGACGCGGGGAGAGGTGGAAGCTTCACATTGGGCGCTGTGGCAGGCGCCTGATGACGTTAATGGACAGTTGGTGAAGTGGGTGAATGATGTTTCTACGGGGAAGCTAAAGGCATCGTTGTAGGTGTTGTCATGATATGTTGATTAAATGAAATGGTGGGTTATGCATCACTTCTGAGATTGATTTTGATTTCAAAAGCTTCGATTGTGGAACTGATGAACGAAAGGAGATTGTCCGGTTTCATGTGGAGATGGACATGCTCTCCAATAGCTTCATTTTTAGGTGACGACGCGGCAAGGGGAAGATCGCCACTGAAAGATGGAAGGTGACCAGGCAAGTACCCGACGTAAGGAAGGGCAGCTAGAGAAAAGTGTATCTACTCGGTACTGGTAGTTTGGATGGAGAGAGACTTGCGAGCTGGGCATCAGGGAAGCTTCCTGTACATAGAGGACCCTTGGTGATTACGTCTCCGCCCCCCCCCCCTAACTTTCTGCGTGGCGGGCCCTGGCCTTTGGTGGGCTGGTGTGTTTCATGAGCCACGAATAGCAATGCGTAACTATGGATGCCTCTACTCCGTAGAGAAGAACACAGCCCGAAGCCCCCTTTTTGAGTGACCAATGGGTGAAAGGATTGAGGTGACAAAGTAGTTGGTTGTAACAAAGAAAAGAATCAGAGAATTGTTGGGATTATCCCAGTAATTGCTACGCTGTAAAATTCTTTTTGTACGGAGTATAGCAAACAAGATGTCCCTGGCTGCTGACTATGACATTCACTGAAGCACTATCCACTGAACTGAAGCACTGTGAAGGTGAACCAATTCCAGTGACAATGGCCCAGACCTGATACCCAGGCAATTCCGGCAATTTTGACCAGCCCCTTCGGGGAGAAAAAGGAAAGGAAAAGACAAAGTATTTATTTTCATCTTCGTTTATCTACTCCGTAATTATGTTGCAAGCTTCTTTTACGCTTGGCCTCTTAGAATGATTCCCCATCATCAACCAATTGTTACTTGCAAGCTGGCCACACTCCTTGATCCTTGAGCCTCAGCCAAACGTCCCACTTCACACTTCACACTTCACACAGCCTTAGCTCCCAGGCATTATTGCTGCCTTTTTGACCTGGGGCTTGTTTTGACAGTGCTTACACTACCCTGCAAAAGTTGCTCCATTAATTATCCAACAACTATTCAACTACTCCATACTCCATAGTTGGTGCTGATTCCTCCCCCAAGCTTCAATTCTTGCGCCTGCACAAGGGAGGCTGTGCAGCTATTCCACGTCGTTGAAGCTTGGGTTCTCACGACATTCCAACTTGCCACCTACACTTGGAAGCCTAGTGGCCTAGAGGCACAGCAACGCAGTAACTAATTCCGTCTCATCTGCATACCAATCAACAAACAGCTCTAGGGCCGACAACATTCGTCGTCCTTTTTGCTGGTGCAATCCGCCCCGTAAGCCGCAACCCGGAGCTCATCCGCTGCTCTTGGCTTCCACATCCTTTCCCAGCCAATCCGACATCTTGACAGCGACATCTTGACAGCATCGCCATCATCATCATCATCATCATCATCATCATCATAATCATCATCACCGCCTACCTACGAACTTCCAAGGCCTCGAATCCATTCATTGCTGGTCATCATCCTCTATCCTCATTTCATTCCGTCCATCTCGCATGCCCCCCGTCGCTTCCCCGAATCGATAGCTTCATCTCGAATAGTCCGCCGCCATGGCTGGGCGTCAGCCTGGAGGAGGTTTTGCTGGGGGATCCTCCGATAATCGCGACGACCTCCTGCTCGACCTCGATAATGAACAGCCTATATACAACAATGGCCAGCGGTCCACCTTGAATGATGACGACCTCATGCGATTTCACGAACAGAATCAAAATACTGAAGGACGGCCGTCTATCTCCTACGATGACTTTGTTGGCGCTCGAGCCCGCGACCAAGCTCGAGATGCCAGCGGTTTGAACGTTCCAGGACCGGATCCTGGCTCAAGTCCCTACCTAACCAGACAATACAGCCAGACATCAGAATTGGGTAACTACCAACGCTATGCCGATGAATTTGACGACTACCCTGCCGATGGGGAATCCTACTATCACAATGGAGATGCCAGAACTGATCCGGCCGCCCAAGGCTTGGCTAGGAACGGCGCGCGGAACCGTAACAGCGTTCTCAGCTTGGGCGGAGGCTTTCTAGGCAAGGTCAAGAACAGGCTCGGCCTAGGTCAAGGATACTCGGAGATGGATCTGCCTCTGACGGAGCCAGGCCACGAGAGGGGCGACTCAGTGGGAGGGAACTCACAACAGCAGTCTCAGAAGAGCAAGTTTGATCTGGACAACTTCAAGTTCGGCTTCGGCAGAGGCAAGCCCGATCCTTCGACTCTTGGTCCCAGAATCATCTATCTTAACAACCCACCCGCCAACGCCGCCAACAAGTACGTCGACAACCACATTTCGACTGCCAAGTACAATGTTGCGACGTTTCTACCCAAGTTTCTCCTTGAGCAATTCTCCAAATTCGCAAACGTTTTCTTCTTGTTTACCGCAGCGCTCCAACAGATCCCGAACCTGTCGCCTACAAATCAGTACACGACCATTGCACCCCTCATCGTTGTGCTGCTGATTTCAGCCGGAAAGGAATTGGTCGAGGATTACCGACGAAAACAGGCAGATAACGCGCTTAACACCTCCAAGGCCCAGGTTCTCCGTGGCTCAACTTTCCAGGAGACGAGATGGATCAACGTGGCCGTGGGCGACGTGGTTCGCGTGGAATCAGAGGAGCCCTTTCCCGCCGATCTGGTGTTACTGGCTAGTTCAGAACCCGAAGGTCTCTGTTACATCGAGACAGCCAATCTGGACGGCGAGACCAATCTCAAAATTAAGCAAGCCCTTCCCGAGACATCGACCATGGTTTCCCCCAGCGAGCTCAGCAGATTGGGTGGCCGAATCAAGTCGGAACAGCCCAACAGCAGTCTTTATACGTACGAGGCCACCCTGACCATGCAGACGGGAGGCGGCGAAAAGGAGCTTGCGTTGAACCCCGAGCAACTGCTCCTGAGAGGCGCAACGCTGAGGAACACTCCCTGGGTCCATGGACTGGTTGTTTTCACCGGCCATGAGACGAAGCTCATGCGAAACGCCACGGCCGCTCCTATCAAGCGAACCAAGGTTGAGAAAAAGCTCAACTGGCTTGTTCTGATGCTGATAGGAATTCTCCTTGTGCTGAGCATCGTCAGCACAGTCGGAGACTTGATCCAGCGAAAAGTCGAAGGCGACGCTCTGTCGTACCTCTATCTCGATCCCACAAGCACGGCTGCTCAGGTCACTCGGACGTTTGTCAGGGACATGGTTACCTACTGGGTCTTGTTTTCCGCCCTGGTTCCCATCTCTCTCTTCGTTACGGTTGAGCTGGTCAAGTACTGGCACGGAATTCTCATCAACGACGACCTCGACATGTACTATGACAAGAACGACACTCCTGCTACCTGCCGAACCTCGAGTCTGGTTGAGGAACTCGGCATGGTCGAGTATGTCTTCTCGGACAAGACCGGAACCTTGACCTGTAATCAGATGGAGTTCAAGCAGTGCTCTATTGCCGGTATTCAGTATGCGGATGACGTACCGGAGGACCGTCGGGCCACCACGGTAGACGGTGAAGAGGTAGGAATTTTTGACTTCAAGTCGCTCAGATCCAATCTCAAGGAGGGTCACGAGACTGCTCCCGTCATCAACCACTTTCTTACACTTCTCTCGACTTGCCACACCGTTATTCCCGAGGTGGACGAGAAGGGAGGCATCAAGTACCAGGCAGCCTCTCCTGACGAAGGTGCTTTGGTTTCTGGTGCGCAGGATCTCGGATACAAGTTCTTTGCCAGAAAGCCAAAGTCAGTCATTATCGACGCCAACGGACGAGAGTCCGAGTACGAACTCCTGGCCGTGTGTGAGTTCAACTCGACTCGAAAGAGAATGTCGACCATCTACCGATGCCCCGACGGGAAGATTCGCTGCTACTGTAAGGGTGCCGATACAGTCATCTTAGAGCGTCTAAACGACCAGAATCCTCATGTCGATATAACGCTACGACATCTAGAAGAGTATGCTTCCGAGGGTTTGCGAACTCTATGTTTAGCTATGCGCGAGGTGCCGGAGCAGGAGTTCCAGGAATGGTACAAACTTTTCGATGCTGCTCAGATGACTGTTGGAGGAAACCGAGCCGATGAGGTTGACAAGGCTGCGGAACTCATTGAGCGAGACTTTTTCCTCCTCGGTTCAACCGCCATCGAAGATCGTCTGCAGGATGGTGTCCCAGAGACAATTCACACACTGCAACAGGCCAACATCAAGGTGTGGGTTCTGACTGGAGATCGACAGGAGACGGCCATCAACATTGGCATGAGTGCCAAGCTCCTCAGCGAGGACATGATGCTTCTCATCGTCAACGAGGAGACGGCGGCAGCGACACGTGACAACATTCAAAAGAAGATGGACGCTATCAAGACCCAAGGAGATGGCACAATCGAGATGGAAACTCTGGCGCTAGTCATTGACGGAAAGTCCCTGACATATGCGCTTGAGAAAGATCTAGAGAAGCTCTTCCTGGACCTTGCCGTCATGTGCAAAGCCGTCATCTGTTGTCGAGTGTCTCCCCTCCAGAAGGCGTTGGTCGTCAAGCTGGTCAAGAAATACCAAAAGGAGTCGATTCTCCTCGCTATCGGCGACGGAGCAAACGATGTCTCTATGATCCAGGCAGCGCATATCGGTGTCGGCATCAGTGGTGAGGAGGGTCTCCAGGCAGCGCGTAGTGCCGATGTGGCCATTGCACAGTTCAGGTTCCTCCGAAAGCTGCTGCTCGTCCACGGTGCGTGGAGCTACCAGCGTGTGAGCAAGACAATTCTGTTCTCCTTCTACAAAAACATTGCTCTGTATATGACACAGTTCTGGGTAAGATAAAGTAACCAGATACCGTGAAGCACGCGGTCGCTAACGCTTCGATGTAGTACACGTTCCAAAACGTCTTTTCCGGCCAGGTCATTTACGAATCCTGGACTCTGTCTTTCTACAACGTCTTTTACACCGTCCTGCCACCCTTGGCCCTCGGTATCCTGGATCAGTTTATCTCGGCACGACTGCTTGATCGGTATCCTCAGCTCTACATAATGGGCCAGCAGAACTACTTCTTCAAGCTCAAGGTCTTTGTACAGTGGATCGCCAACGCCATCTACCACTCTCTTGTGCTCTACATTTGGTCAGAGCTGTTCTGGCACGGTGATCTCATCCAAGGAGACGGCAAAATCGCAGGCCATTGGGTGTGGGGGACGTCCCTCTACGGCGCGGTTCTGCTTACTGTTCTGGGCAAAGCGGCTCTGGTCACCAACAATTGGACCAAGTATCATGTGCTGGCTATTCCCGGCAGCATGGTTATCTGGTACATCTTCATCGCCGTCTACGGTCTGGTTGCGCCCATGGTGAACGTTTCCGAGGAATATCACGGCGTAGTACCCAGGCTGTACACCAGCCCTGTCTTTTGGCTCCAGACGGTGAACCTCGCCGTCATGTGCTTGCTGCGAGACTTTGTCTGGAAGTACGCCAAGCGAATGTATTGGCCACAGACCTACCATCATATTCAAGAGATTCAGAAGTACAACATTCAAGATTACAGACCGAGGTATGTCTTGCTTACACTTTGAAAGTCTCAACTCGAGCAAAACTAACAATGACTTGCAGAATGGAACAATTTCAAAAAGCTATTCGCAAAGTGCGACAAGTGCAACGTATGCGGAAGCAGCGTGGATACGCCTTCTCGCAGGCCGACGAGAGCCAAACGCGCGTGCTCCAGGCATATGACACAACAAAGCATCGTGGAAGATACGGCGAGATGGCAAGCTCAAGGCCGACCTGATTGTAGTCGGAGGGGGCGCCAGCGAAGGAGATCATATTACGGTGTGGATGTATGGGATGAATCGGTGACAAGGCTGGAGAGGAGAGTGGTAAACGCCAGCAGTTTATTGCGATTTATGAATTATCAAAACAAAAGACGTCAAGCCCCAAAGTTGGAGAGAGATAGACGCTTGTTTTTATGTTTTTCTTCCTTTTCGAAAGTCATCCGTCGTTTCTACCTCTAGTTCGCATCGTGGTCATCGAGTCTTCACAGCCCCAGTCTGCTAGACTCGAGCCATTGATGGCTTTCTTATTCTTTTTTTAGATACGAGATATTGGATCGGAGGTAAAAGGGGGCATTCCAGTGTATTCTGACGTGTATTGTATAGGGCGATGATGACTTTGATGAACGAGGGGAATGCCAGCATGTTCTCTGCGAAGGTCTACAAGTATAACCATGGTTGTGTACTCATACCACTCGACTCTTGAAAACAGTGCTGAATTTTTTATTTTTTTTTCACGGATCAGGACAAGTCAGATATATCCATCAGGCTTGTTTTTCCATGTCATGCAATACAACACTTTACAAGACAGCAGCACGTGCCTGTGAATTCATCAACAAATAACAACCCGTCGGTGAAATAACAACTGCCGTTCCATACTTGCTATTCTCATACTGATCGGCCCCCTTCGATCGACAAAGGACAGGATCTACAACATATATGTATGCGTCCCATGAAGAGACAAGGGAGAGAGAGAAGGGATCAACAACACTAACAAAAGATCGGTGAGCCTGAACATGATACAGAACCCCCTAAATAAATAACCCCGTCGTTGCTTGCTGTTGTCGGCCTAATGAACAAAGGTCATCTGATCGAAAGCTCCTCATTTCCGCGGAAACCCAGAAAACAAAGCACCATAACCACCCCCGCTTCACCTTTCTTGCTTATTCACATGACTCCTTGCGTGCTGCGGACTAGAGCAAGCCTCGACGAGGTATTGATTGAAACAAAAAGGGCGTAATAGAAATGACATAGAGAACCAGTTCGTTGATGGAAACAGACGAAATAGTTCAAAACCTGGGGTAATGAGATTAACAACCTGGGGACATCCAGGGGAGAGGCGACGCTAGACATGGGAAGGGGACTGCGAGCTGGGGTTTTGGGTGGGTGGTTGGCGAGCGGGAGTGGAGGGTGAGAATGAGGGGGGATGGGTGATCCGGAGCGTTTTTGCCAGTGGTCTGGACGACATTTATTCCTTGACGAATACAAAATTGACATGTCGATAGTTGAAGTTGAGAGCGACTTGGGTCAGTGTCATGGGCACGTATGGTTGCAGTCTTGGTGTGCGCCTTGTTGTAGAATGTTAATCGCGATCATAGTGCTAGTCATATGCAGTGTGTATGGTATTATTCAGTAGTAATGTATCGTATGTGTATCTTCGCAGTGAAATTCAAAATGCGTCATTCATATACTCGTGGTGTATGAACAAACGTGTCCATCCTCCGCCGATGAATAATCAAGGGACAGGGAGGCATGATGATGATGATAAAGAATGGGAAAAACAATAAATGCCAAATTATACAATCGCCGAGATAACCGCCAGTTCGATGCCAATGCTAATGCCGATACCAATCCAATGCTGTGCCCTACATGCCATGCCACCAATGCATAGGCAATGCTTCTTCTATATGTCAAGGATGTGCCATGAATGCTGCTGCTTACGAGGCAGGTTTCAGGGGGAGAAGAAGGAAACCCTCAAATCTCGAGGATTGACCACCACAAATGTCCACTAGTCAACGCCTTTGCTAGGGGTGACTCTAAGGCCCTTGTCTCTGGACGTGCGAGCTGATGTCAGAGTCCCGGGTAGAGGAAGAGTGTGACATTGCGTGAGTTGAATGGTGAGATATCGCCGAGGCGGGGGTTCATCGAAATTAATTACCGATGAATCCCGAGTATGGAGGATTGCCAAGTTCTGGGGGAGAGCGGGGGCTTTAAAATAAAAATAAAAAAAAGAGGATGAGAAAAAGCCAATAAAAATACCGTCCAACTCCGCTGCAACATGATAACAGTAAATGAAAATGCAATAGGGCAATCAAAATAATCACCGAGTAATAAAAACAATGATAGAAAAACTTTTGAGCGCCAGGGGAGCGACTTTGTTGATGAAAGAGTCCTCCCCCCAAGATGCGGGCATGACCCAACAGGCCAAGCCTTGCTTCTGAGGTCCGCGAGAGACGACGGGTTTCTGCGCTTCCTCCGGTGCCTTGTATGTTGAAAAACTGGAAACCCTAACAGGTAATAGTGCGTGGGCAGTGCGTAGGTAGGTAGGTGTGTGCCTTGTTTTGCTTCTCTGCAGCAGCGAGACAAGCGTCCCAAGACCAGGATGTGAATGTGGGAGGGCCCATTGTCGGATCCCTGCAACCCCAACCTGGCCGAACCCCGCAAATCATGGGGTTTCGTGTGATCAGCCATCCTAGTCCAAGTCTGCGTCAGGTCGGACCAAGTCGTATCCAAGGACTCAGAGGACCATACCATGAGGCACACACAAGCAAGCACTGCAACCAGACACAGGCGAACCCCCTCCCCCACGGAGTATACAGTAGCCCAGAGTCTGTAGTGTAGTCCCTCTAAGGGAAGGAACCCCGCCTTTCAGCTTGGTCAGTGCCATCGCACCGGCCAGCCAGATGAGCCGTGCACAGGTCACTGCACCAAGCAGCAGACACAGATCAAACTGACTGGCCCCTAGCGAATGCCACAAACACAAGAAGCCAGAGGGAGCGCGGAAATAGGCTATCGGCCAACCATGGGCGTCACGAGCTCAATGCTCTTGGGTCGAGAGTACGTTCCTGGATGGCGCGAAGGCAGAGGACGGTCCATGGCCCCCGTGTTCATGTCGTAGGTGTACGCGCCGCTGCCAACGCCGTAGTAACCACCGTCGTACGTTGAGGACAAGTAGGCAGCCGAGGGGCGAGTGTACGAGTTATGCGGGCTCGTGGCGGCGCTGCGACTAAACGGCCACAGGTTGCTGGAACTACCAGTGGGCGAGGGCGGGCTCGGGGGGCGGACATTCAAGGACCGGAGGGCCGAGATGGCTGAAGTGTGATAGTAACCGCCCGATCCGGTTCCTGGCGTGGTCGGCGGAGAAGCGACAAAAATTGAGGTAGGGCGCGAAGGCGAAGCACGAGGAACTATGTCCCTGGGCTCTTGATTCCCCGCTGAGTAAAAAGGATATTTGTTGTCCGACACGTAATCGCGGACGGAAGATGCGGATTGTGACGTCGAGTCCTGATCAGTTCTTCGGCAGCTGTCGAGTTAAAATTAGCATCATCTCGGGACAAGCGGAGCTTCATGGCCATCGAAGTCCATAATCCATGACTCTCAGATCCACAGTACAACTTACTTGTCAGAGCAGTAGAGGAACATGTCATCATGAGGAATAAATTGCTTCTCGCAGATCATGCTAAATTGAGACCAAAGGTTAGCGTAACTGCTCATTCTTGTTGATGTTTAGAAACTTTTCTTTTTGCTGCAACGTATCTCGTGCCTCTCGAGACATTTAACTTTGGGACGGGTGCCTGGCGCCAGGGGCTTAACTGTAAAAGATGACAAAATCCCCAATGATGCCATCCAACTATAAAAAAAAAAAAGAAAGAGAGGGAAAAAAAGAAAGAAAAAAAGAGACAAGACGAAACGAGATTGATCAAGATTTTTGACAAGCCGATAGAACAAACCCAATAAATAAAAAGACGAAGATGTAGGCAACTCTCATGGAACAACAAGAAACATACCAGTATTGAGGAAAACTCTCTCTTTCATCTTCCCACGACTCTGCCCATTCTCTCTCGCGTTCACGATGACTCCGGCCGAGTTTTTGGGGTGTTTGTCGCCTAGTCATACTAGGTCGCTTGTGCTTTGTAGGGTCGGTTGCGGAAACGGTTTTGCGGACATCGGTCATGGATGTGTTGGGTAGGCCGTGGCCAGATTTTTTCCGACTGTGATGCATTGTGATGTGTGTTTGTGGTTGAAGAGAAGGAGGAAGGAAGAGAAGAAGAAGAAGAAGGGAAAAGTGAAGAGTGAAGGACGTGATACGTGATAAAGAATAAAGAAAGGCGTCAAGGGGTCCAGGACTAAGAGGAGGAGGAGGGGGGGTTTGATAATGATATGAGGATGATGGAACAAAAGGCACGCAATGGGAAGCGAGGTACTTGGGTTGGCACCGCCCGCAAAATACAGTGGATGGGTACCGACCATGTACTGGGCGTCCACAACATCCACGGGTCTAATTGTAGGGCAGTTTGGTTGTGGATGGTAGGGTGTCAGCGTATCCGTAGTGTCTCTCTCGG
>JABFEV010001376.1:0-13402 GCA_013618395.1 Fusarium domesticum | reverse complement strand
CCCGCTGTTGTATGTTTTTTTGTCGCCTCACATCTTTTTACTCAACAATTTGTCAATCTCTCTGGTTTAATGAACTCCTGATCATTATCTCCTTACATATAAATATGTAATATCATAGAATATTACTTGATATCTTTTGATTCCTAGCATCATGCTCTCAATACCTATTTGTTATTCACCGCCTTCGTGGGCGTTTCTATCGCAAGATCTCGACTTCTTCTAAATGGCCAGATACTTGGACCGTAGATAGTAAATCAAATTATATATATCAATACTTATTTCAATACTTATTTCTCAGGCGTTATCACTTTAGTGTTGCTTAGAGCGTAGTCTTAATAGTTCTAGCAGGGAAAAGAGGGTTATACTGATCTTGTCGTAGATGTTACTCTACATCTGTTCCAGTCTATGATAACGTGTTGGTGCATAACCCGTCGATTCCATGGTTCTTAATGTAGGCAATGATGTTGAACGGTGGAGTGTAATTGAACTGATTCGTATAACAGTTACTGAAATTAAAATGTCATGGAATTTGGTTCAACATTGCTATTCAGCATGTAGCGAGCCATGTTTTATACCCAAGGCTCGTAGCAGACAAGCTACCTAATCCCCAACTTGTAGGATTTTGAATTAACATCTTTTTCTGGCTGTGGCGTTGAAGCTCATCACAAGCCTAGACCATCACTTTCCCTCAAGTGGTGACAGTCTTCATCACAGATGCTCATCAATAATTGAACACCACACCCGTGGTAATCGTCATGGTTGGCCATTTTGGGCAGGGAGGATGATGCTGAACATGAACGAATGGCATCAAACAGCACATTGGTGGCATTTGCATGTGGGCAGGCAGGTGCAGCCGAGCTGGGGTGCTAACCACAGCCTGATTTCAATCATTGCGCGTCTCAATTTCCCTCCTCTCTCACCTCAACTCAGCAAGCTACCACGCCTTACCAGAAAACCCAGGCCTCTATTTTCTTGAGCAGTTCGATTTGCGTTGCAAGATTCACCTCAGTACCGCTACCAGTGTGTCGACTATCTTGTATTCAGCTCCGGGTTAGTGTATACGCTCTTCCCTAGCTATGATCCATCAGTACCATCACCGCAAAGTTATCAACGGAGTTCAAGGAGCACGCATGGTAAAGCCGATGCCCGAAAAGAAGCCTCTCAAGGTAGTCCACACCACGGATCGCTCATCTGGACATTCAGCCTTAGGCATATCTTCACACCTGCTTCAAGAGCCGAGGTCAATTCGTGTGTGACAAGTTTGAGCAAAAAGAGAGACCTCCTGAGCAAGATATGTCGTTCGGTGGTGTTGCGCACTGTCGGCTTATGGTGGTAAAAGTACATCGGATCAATGGTTATTTTACCATAGGACTGCAAATTTAGTACAATGGCCTGTTTATATGATATTACTCCCATCTCGTAAGTATAGTTAGCATTGCAACCCTCTGGACCTATGCAATTACAGAGAAGGCAGAAGACTGGGAAAATAGGAAGAGTAACACGGTAAACATAGTGGTTGATGCAAAAGATATTCGATTGGAAACGGTGGTAACTGAGCAAACGTCTAAATCCAACTTAACTAGAAGTGGAAACAACTGATACGTGACTGATAAAGAGAATAGACAGGCCGTGACCAATTATCTGAGTTGTCCTAAGTGGTGGATACAGTACTTCTGTCTTGTTCTGTGAAGGGGATCAATTAGGTGATTCGCGAATAGTATTGCCTTTATACAAAGGTACGTAAGCCATACGGGAGATCTGTCCAAAGCAGTGTATTGCTCGACCAGATAATCCATATTAGGCTGATCAAGGCCAAGTCCAGCCTGCTTGTCGTGGTCTTGGAGGGCAGCCAGAGGGCCTCGCTCGTTAGAAGAGACCATCATAGGACTTCTATGTTTAAACTCGCTATCAACTGCTGATGGTTTTTATTAACTAATGTTAACTAAAAAGTCAATTGATGCTTACTGAACAATACTAAGATTTAGTATCAATTAATATTAATGTTGATAGTTATTCTTAGTATTAACTTAGTTAATATTAGTAGTTATTAGTATGAAGTATGAACATTTGGAAATACCAATAGTAGTCACTAACTCACAACCCCGGTTCCAAGTACTCGGCGTAGCAAGGAACAACTAGTAGTAAGCACAAGAAGGATAGCAAGATAGACACAGTGGATGATGTAAAAGATAGTCGACCAATGTGAAAACAGATCTAACTAAACATGACAAACATCTAAATCATAAACTCATATATACCACTAGAAGATTGACCAAATACTATCACCATCGCTCATAAGCTCGCCATGCAACCGACCGAGTGAAAATGTTGGAGATCCGAGTCTAGCTCTGCCGAGTGTAGAGACAGCTGTTGGGCTTCTCATCCTTGATGGTTCGGGCAACGAACCCGAGGCATCCCTTGTTGCCGCCGGGTTGGCCAACACCGGCGGAAACCCAGACGGACCAGGCTCCGTCAATACTGTTGGGGCAGGCAATCAGACCGGCACCGTTAAAGGACAGGTTACCGGTCTTGTCGACCTTCCAGCCTTTGCGCTCGGCGTTGCGGGGGATAGGTTGAGCGCCAGTAGTGTAACCGAGATTTCCTTGGCCTATGGATATTAGTTAAGAAGATGAAACGAGAGTGGAGGTAACCTACCCATGCCGGATCTATCAACATAGAGGATCTGGGGAGTCGCAGACTTGCGGTAGAGGTGAAGCTCGCCGTCGACGAGGGAGAAAGTAGCGAGATTGTCGGACTTGTGGTCACAGCTAGCATTTTGGTGAGGGAGCTTGAGGAAGATGTTGCTCTGGGCGGCCTGGACGCCGGCGAAGTGGATGGGGCTGGCGGAGCGGAGAGACATGATTTCGAAATTGTAGGGCTTGCTGGGGGCGGCGGAGACGAGGCCGACGGCGACGAGGGGGGTGAGGAGGATGGCCTTGATTTGCATCTTGGAGGCTGTGAAGGGCTGTGGGATGGTGCGAGGTGTTGGAGTTGAAGGTTGTTGAAGAGTTGATGAGTGATGATAGAAATTCAAGTCGACTTCAATCGCCTTTATATCCTTCAATGAAGCTCTCGTGAATAACCATTGGGACATCAACCATGTTGTCGTCGTCACACCAGAGAGAATACCTCCCACGGACAAGTCCGTAGATGCAATACGAGTTTATCTCAGTCGAGTCCAGACCTGTCGCACAGCCCCAAGAGACACAGAATGCTCTGGACCACGGGTAGAGCATGTTATAATTAGATCATCTAAACTAGAAGCCGTTTAGCTTCCTTGTCGCTAATGCTCCCTGGCCTCCTAACGTGCCGGTAACCATGGGGCTTGACCGATTGAAGATAATGGAACTCGGTGCATTGTTCTAATCCAGCCCTTATGGAATATGCTCCAGATTGATTGTTGGAATGGCGGTGGTTACTTTTGAATACGAGTTGCTGCCGAGGTTGTGAATGCGGAGAGCAAGGGGACGGACCATCTCCCCCCAGGCGAAAGACTGTGGGTTGGATTGATGATGTCAGTGGGTTGTTACGCTGTTTAGTTGGGACTTTGGTGAGCTTGTGGCATAAGTTCAGCTCCTGTGAGGTTATTTGTGCTGTATGGTGTTAAATGTAGCTGTGGAGGCAGCCAGAGGACAGTTTCTTAAGAGGTTACATAGATCGATAAAACATGGGGTCTGTTGTAGAAATAATTGCGAGTACTTGTAATTACGCTGTATTCATGATTTTGGCGAAGATGAGAACAATCAAACCATGCAGTACCTTGACCAAGTTGATTCTAATTTCTATCTAAAATTCATATGTATAAGATATGTATGTGCCATGAGTCCTTGACTAAGAACAATACTCACCACCTTGTAGGTCAACATTGTCGACAACCTCACTTAACACGTAGCCATCTGAACACGACTCCAAGCTTATGGACTACAATTAGAATTGCATTGTCAGCTTCTCGACAGTCTTTTTCACTTGTGTTGAACGCCCTCTAAGATGAACCACTACATTAGCTAGCCGAGATCAGCCTGTACCCATTGTCCAAACTGCAACTACTTTACAAAGCCACTCCCTTGATACGAGTTGTACACCAAGTACTCACAAGGAGATCGTGAAACCTTTCGCCGAGGCGCTATTGCAGCATTGGGTATGAAAGTGGCTTGCGATGCTGCCATCATGTCAGCTGCCATTCACTTTTTTGAGTTTTGTGCAACACATTCGGATCAGCCGATGAAGCAATACGCATACTATTATGGAAGGTAGAATATCAGCTTATTCTGTGTTGGTGAGATTCTCATTATGACTTGAAAGTGAGTTGGTGTTGGTATTCATCAGAAGCAGTTTCAATTGACCTGATAAGGCTGATATCAAGCGTGGTCCGCCTCTTGGAACACATGTTACGAGAATGATTTATATAGGGAAGTTCAGTATAACTTTAGACCGTGAGAATGGCGTTATGGGATAGTAAGTTATTTACAAGAATCACTGCTTGGCCTGTTTGCATCTGTGCAGGGACAGCATGGCGGTGTAAGTGAGTTTTGTGATACTTGGTGACTCTCATTGGCTCTGATGAATCTACGTGTCACAGTAACTGTGGTATCCTTGTCCCTGGCCAAGTTGGATTTTACAGTCAGGGCTGTAGACTCGACCGGAAGCTCGGAGCAGAGAGAGGACCGTGTGATGACGCCATTTCTGACGAGGATAATATTTCTTATTGTAAATCATGTTTAATCATTTGAAGCAGAGTTGCAGTCTGTATATAGATATGAGAATTTGCCAACCAATGACTAAGCCATATAAAGACAACGATGAGTTTTGTTCGTCATTTCAACACTAACACCAACCCACCCAAAACTCCACCAAACCCGTTAGCTGATAAACACCTCCTTGTCTAACCCCCAAATTCCAGGCAACAACCTTTTTTTCCTCTTTCAACATGAATCCCTCACAAGGAACCGAACCGCCCCCCAAACAAAGCCAAGCCCAATAAAACTTGTATAAAACGTGTATCATGAGCAATGCCTGATGCGTCACCAGGTTCAAAGGCCTCCAAATCCTGTCACACCTGTCGACGATCACGTCTACGCTGCGACCGCAACCACCCCCACTGCAACAAGTGCTTCTCCAGGGGTGTAGAATGCCTCGGCTACGGGAAGCTGTTTCTCTGGACTGGCGCTGTTGCGTCTAGGGGAAAGCTTGCATGGCATACTACCAGTGCTGCGCTTTGTCACTTTCCCAATCAGCAGGCTTACAATCTGAGTTCTGGCTTCGAAGCTGCTTTTGAGATTGATCCGACGGCTAATATCAACCATGACTGGACTCCGTATATCGGAGCGGATTACCTCCCGAGGAGTCTCGTTGATCCTCTGCTTCAGGACATGAGTGTGTCTGATAGACGATATCTAGGATACTGTACGTCATCTTCCCACTCAAATCCTGTCGTTGCTGACTGAGCAGTTTCATCACGCCTGTGCAGAGATCTTGTTGCTGTCGACACACTAGAACGCAACCCATTCCGCAATCTCATACCCCTGACGCAGGCATATCCTCTTCTGTATAATGTCATTGTGGCAATATCAGCAGCCCACATGTACAACGAGAAGAGGCGTTATGGGCCTGGTACCCTGGAGGGAGTGCCGGCTCCTGGCACGAATCGTCTGCTGATGGATGCTCTTGGTGCCAAGCAAAAGGCTCTTCGGATGATGCCCAGTGCGTTGCAGTCAATACACTCCATTGGGGCAGATATCATGCTGGCTGCTGTCATGTTTCTTGTCAATATCGAACTGCTCGAGTCTGGGTCTTGTGGGTGGAAGCCTCACATGGAGGGTGCAAACGAGATTGTCAGGTTCATACAGCCCTTTTCTGCCGTTGATGAAAGTCTGAGGGATTACATCATGTCCGACTACTTTATGTAAGTCATCTTCTGTCCGGCGAACGGCTCAGGCTGACAAATTCTAGTTACTACGTGCTGGGCCTGGTAACCAACCCCCAAACTAGATGGACCGTCTCGTCAACCCAGCAGCAATTTCTGCTCTCCATTTTCAACAAATCACTCAACCACTTTTCATGCTGTCCGCCCAAGATTCTAGAGGTCTTGATATCAGCCACGCAAATCACGACCGAGGGTGGTATCCAGTCCGAGCAGATGAAGGGCATGGCTGGTCTGGCACTTCTCGAACGCGCACAGGGTATTGACATCATCTCATGGGCACACTCTGGGGATTCACATCAAAACCCCATTCCCAGTCGATTAAACGCCGGTTCCGCACATAGACTCGCTGCGTGTCTATACATCCTCCAAGCTATCCCCTTAACAGGCCTACTGGTCGGGCAGGACTTCCAGGACATGCTTCTCGATGAAATGTTCCAGGCCATGTCGTCGATAACGGACCAGGACCCCAACTTCAAAGCGACGGCGTGGCCGACTTTTATGTTTGGGGCGACGAGGAAGACGGTCGAGGCTAGGGAGTGGGCGGCAGATAGGTTGAAGAGAATGACGATTGTGTTTCCTTGGGGGTTTCTGGTCACGGCGGTTGATACGCTACAGATGCTTTGGAGGCTGGAGGCGGAGGGGAAGCAGTCTTGTAATTGGGTTCAGACTTTGAGAGATTTGGATGTGAGCTTTTTTATAATTTAGCGTCATGGAGTAACTCTACTTTTATGTTTCTTGGTGTCTCGGTGGCATATTTTTCTTTGACGTGTTTGGGTTGTTCTTTTTGATGTCATGGGTTCGAAGCAGTGGTTGATGAGACTTGGTACGGGCCATCATCAGGCAAGTCGATGCAGAGCATCACTATTTTTGGCTTGCGTAATGTATAGACCATCAATCAGCATATGTTGATCAATTGAGTTGACATTCAATCCGAAACATCAATCCTTTCTATATCGAATATAAACATGCACAGCAAGCCAACTCCAAACCCCTGAACCGAAAAACACTCCCTTCCAATATCCTTTCAACAAAACCCATCACACACTCTCCGCATAATCCTTCACCTCCGTCTTCTTCTTCTTCTTCTTCTCAAATAATTTCTGTCCCACCTTATCCGTCAGCTTATCCGCTCTCTCCCCAAGACACGTCTTGACAGCGCCGTAAACCCCGGAGACCAGCCAGAGAATAGCACTCGTGAAATCAATCCACACAGCAGTCTTCATCGCCCCGGTGCTGCTCCCCTTGTAAGGGTCGTCGCTTTCTCGGTTCAGGAATATCCCTGCGAATATGGCAAACACTACTAGCCATGCGATGAAAAGAACAAGGTCCCACGCAAAGGCGCGGTAGGTCTTGAATAGTTTGAGTCTGCTACCGATGTAGGGAATTGCGCTGAGCGGTGTTGCGGCTAGAAAGACAATAGCTGTGAGAGCTGAAATACCAGCTACAATGATAGCCAGAATCCACTCAGGCGAGAACCCAGCGTCCGCTTCATCATCTGCGCTCACGCGATTTCCGTAAAAGCCACAGGCGAGAAGGGCGAAGAGAAACTGCAGGCCGCGACACACAAGACGAGGAACGATCTCGAATGCCTTGAGCCATGTTTTCCCAACTGCCTTACCCGTCTCGGCACCTTCGTTGAAGACGTGACGACCTGCTGTGCGGCCCATGGCGGATTTGTCTGCGGTGCGGAAATCAGATGCTGCTCCGGCGAGACCGTGGGCTGTTTGGCCTAATTCGATGGCTGCCTGGCCTGCCTTGATGGCTTGTCCGAAGTTGACCATTTTGGTGGACGTGTGATGAGATGCGGGATGTGGGAGAATATAGGAATTGAACTGTCCAGCAGTGGGAGTGGCAATGAAGGAATGAAAAGAAGAGTAGTAGATGTAGAAAACTAGGCAATGCAGACGCCGGGTATTGTAGAAACTAGGAAATGCAATGAATGATTGTAATGATAAATAATAGGAAGATAAACCGCGATCAAGTGCCATTTATAAAAGTCAGTGATCTTAGAAACCTCGCACGACGCAAACAAAGAAAACAATCCACGTCCAATCATTATGTTTTTTCCTTCCTTAGTGAACCGACGATTTATCCCCAATCGTTTGCTATTTTAGCCGCTTTTGCAGAGGCGCCTGACGAAACGGGCGCTTGACTGGGATTGTTTGAGAGGGATGGACTGGTCAGTGGTAAAAATAGTGATGAAACAGAAGGGTTCTTTGCGTTTTCTTCGCATTAGGGAACGCTCTTTGTGGTATGGTTATTTATGGTAAGGTGAGGTGTGGGTATTGATTGGTGATGGGGTTCTTTGTTGTTTGGTAAGGAATGGGTGACCTGTAGAGATGGGATATTGCACAGCAGTTGCAGGCAACTAACTGATTGCATGTGTATTGGACCAGTGAATGAATTAGGTGTCAGACGACATGTCAGTTACTCACAGACATCAGACATGCACAGCACCAAGTTACAAGTATCACACATACACAGCTGTATAACATCAACTATCCAGATGCCTTCCTCTAAACCTAACCAACCAACCCCCCACATTATCTGCAATCATCTGATCCCATGGATCCTCCGACCCAAACATCAACCTCATCGCCTCATCCTGAAACATCCTGTCCGAAGGCACAACTCCCTCACTCATCTGCCGTCTAGCATAACGCCCTAGATGAACCGCCAGCACTTTGGGAAACGTCACCTCTGCCGTGTCCCATTGCTAAATGCTTTGTCAGGTGGTCTACTCGTTCCCTCCAGGTATTCAAATTTATGTTACAGAA
Source organism: Fusarium domesticum (assembly GCA_013618395.1). Lineage (NCBI taxonomy): Eukaryota > Fungi > Ascomycota > Sordariomycetes > Hypocreales > Nectriaceae > Fusarium > Fusarium domesticum. The sequence continues at coordinate 4,702 of JABFEV010001376.1, read as the reverse complement.
CCCGCACCTCGACACAATAGGTGGCGCCTCGACTTTCCATCCATCGACGATGGGCAGCGTTTTCACATGGTACACGTGTCGGAGGTGCTGGACAAGATGGTCTTTACTACTGAACAGGTGTCCTTCCTCGTTCCCTTTACAGCTCCGGTGGTTGTGCGTGTCGAGATGCTCAGGTTAGGGTCTAGCATGTTGCAGTAAGGGCGTAGAGGAAAAGGGGCGGGTGTAGAATCGGAGTTTGGAGAGAGACAGACCTAATCTGGATGAATCTTGATACTAATGAGTTATTCTTAGCAATACGAGACTCAAGAAACACTCATCTCTATTTTCCAAAATAATATTGTCGGCCTTGAACCAACAAATCTACCTACGGTAAGCAATTAACGCCATGGCCCTTACCTCTCGACTACCTACCCTACATCAACCATCAAGCCTTATACCAGCCCCTACAAGAACCGTCATCTTTCTATGGAGAAACTTCAGCCCCCTGCCCCGAACCGTGCCATTTCTTTCTCCACCAGTCCTACTGTAGCCACCGGAAAAAGTCTGTTCCATGGGAACAAAGCACGCAACCGAGCATTGATCTCATTCGTCAATCTCTACACCGGGCCATCGGTACTTTGGTCTCAAGTCGTGCCATCACATCTCATGCCTTGACCTCGACCTTCACCCACGTACCCATTTCTGTCCCATCACCAACAATGCTTCCTTCAAGTTCTGCTATCCGCGCAGGACGCGCCCACGTCAGATGCATGGCTACGGCTGCTCGTCGGAACCACAAAGTCGTCGTTGTCGGCGGTGGTACTGCCGGCATGAGCGTCAGCCATCAGCTTCTCAGGTCTGGGGCTTTCTCTCAGGATGATATTGCTGTTATCGACGGGGCAGAGTACCATCATTACCAGCCTGGTTGGACGCTTGTTGGTGGTGGTCTGAAGACCAGAGAGGAGCTTCGTCGACCTCTCGCCAGCTTGATCGATTCCAAGTTGAAGCATTACTCTGAGAATGTTGCTTCTTTCACTCCTGAGGAGAACACTGTTACTATGGAGAATGGCGATCGTATTCAATATGATCAGCTCGTTGTCGTGCCTGGTATTTCTGTCAACCAGAATAGCGTCAAGGGTCTTCCTGAAGCTCTCGCGAACCCGGACTCTCTGGTCTCGTCAACATACAGCTACGACACCGTTGCCAAGGTCTTCCCGACTATTCAGAAACTCAACAAGGGTACCGCCATCTTCACCCAACCTGCCGGTGTGCTCAAGTGCGCTGGAGGTCCTCAAAAGGTCATGTGGCTGGCTCTCGATCATTGGAAAAAGGCCGGTCTTTACAGCCCCGGCAACCCCTCCTCCTCGGACATCCAGATCAAGTTCGCCACTGGTCTTGGAGGCATGTTTGGTGTTCCCAAGTATAACGCCAAGCTGGAGGAGCTGCGAAAGGAGCGAGGTGTCGAGGGTCTTTTCGAGCATGATCTCGTGTCCATCGACGGCAACGTCGCCTCCTTCTCCAACCCCAAGAGCCAGGAGCTTGTCAAGCAAAAGTTTGACCTTCTCCACGTCGTTCCCAAAATGGGCCCTTACGCCTTTGTCAAGAACAGCGCTCTAGCCAACGCTGCTGGTTTCGTCGACGTCGACGACGGCACTACTCGTCACACAAAGTTTGGAAACGTCTGGTCTGCCGGTGACGCTTCAAGCCTGCCCACCTCCAAGACCGCTGCCGCCGTCACTGCCGAGTCTCCCGTTCTTGTCCGCAACCTTCTCCGTGCCATGGAAGGCAAGGAGCCAGACGCCATCTACGACGGATATACCTCTTGTCCTCTGCTCACCGAGTACGGCAAGGTTCTCCTCGCAGAATTCAAGTACGGTGGACAGCCCAAGGAGACGTTCAATAAATGGCTCGGAGTGGACCAGATTGAGCCCCGACGTGCTTTTTATCATCTCAAAAAGGACTTTTTCCCATGGGTCTACTACAAGTCTTTGGTCAAGGGTACTTGGGCCGGTCCCAAGGGATGGACTGGAGGAGCGAGCACTCAGTGATGGAGGATTTTGTTACTTGTAATAGACTATAGAGATTCCCAATGTTTTTGAGTATTGGAAAAGTACTTGGACTAGTCATCAGAATGCTAGCTTCTCACATCATCCCTCACCCACGACACAAGTGCACACCTCATCATCATTCACCCTTGCAGCTCTTCAACCCAGCCATACAACCCTGTCATACAACCCTGCCGCTTACTATGTATATCATCAGACAGAATCAGAACTTTTGGCCGCTGATTACCCCATGTTCACACATGTTCACAAGCGTTCGTCTCAGCTTACTGTGGAGTGGGTAGACAAGGTAGGTTGAGAACCAATGGGACAGGCCGAGAGGTAAGCGGACAATCAATCTGAGGGAGCTATTCGCAAAAAGATAAGAGCAGATGCTCTTTCACATCTCACCGTTCTCTTTCTCATTGTATCTCATCTTTCCAACTCTCAGAATGTCTTATAAACCATGGGTTAATGAACCTTTCGCTCTCATCAGTAGCTCCGCATCAGGAGACTCAGCAAGTCACCTCTTCACGCTTCAACGCACGCTTTAACCAAAAACAGGTTGAGAACCCAGCGACGGGAGCTAGGAAACTAGCTGCTGAGATGTCCCTTGTCCACAACATCTTCATCCGTGGCATCAACGCCGTCTACCTCCAATGCGTCAACGTCGCCGCGAAAGGAACGGCCAAGGACAGACTCGACTTTACCGACTTTGCTTCATTATGGAGTGAATTAGTCCACGAGCATCACGATTTGGAAGAGACGACTATATTCCCCCAAATCGAGGCTCTGTGCGGTGTACCTGGTCTGATGGACGCTAATGTCGACGAGCACAAGCTTTTCCACGACGGGTTGAAGGCGTACTCTGAGTATCTCGATAAAGTCAAAGCAGAGAAAGTAGAATTAGATGGGATCAAGTTACGAGAAATCATCGACTCCTTCATGCCGGTTCTCCAGCAACATCTAACCAACGAAATCCCCACTCTTGTCGCTCTGGAGAAATTCGAGGACAGAATAGACTGGGCAGCCTGGTTCTCCAAAACTGTGGGTAAAGTCGCAGGTGACGCTATGCGATCTTCGAAATATAGGGTGACTCTCTTTCGTAAGATTCAGGGGGGCAAATCAATACTAACATTTACTTTGCAGACGGACATTTTCCCGTTGGCGATTATTTTTCACGACAAGACCTTTGAAGGAGGAATCTGGCAAAAGTTCCCGCCTATTCCTTGGATTGCAATGGTTGCGCTGCAGTGGTTGTTTATGGGGACGCATAAGGATTGGTGGAGGTTTGCGGGATGTGATTTCTATTCTCAGCCGAAAGAGCTCCCTTTTGCCTAAAGAGTATCTTGGGTTTTCTATGGGAATAAACGAGACCGATGAGACTTGGAGAGGGTTCAAGTATTCATAGGGCCGAGCCAAGCGTTTTGTTTCAAATGATAGATGGGCCATGGTGAGGGTTAGTTAATGATGTGTAGACTCCCGTTGTTGATTCTGCCTTTTCGTTCACTTGTCTATCTGAGGATCCTACCCCGAAGGTCTATGAACTGATCAGTATGATAAGTATAAGAATGTTCTGGGAGAAATAGAAACAGCATATTTGTCACCTTTGAAAAATCATTCCACAGAATTTTCCTATCAACTGTTCTGATATCTGGACCGAAGCCGGAGTTTATGAACGCATGTGAGAAGTGAAAAGGAATCAAGAGGCAAGAAATACAAAAGTCAACTGTGTTACCGCAAGTGGAAAGGTATCAGCAAAATCTAACTATCAAACACCCCATCTCCCATTAACATGTATGTTGAGCTAATCTTTACAATGTCGTTCCAACCGTAGCGTTATTATGTAGGATAAGGTATACAAAAATTCAACTTCTTACCCCCCCCCATCCAACCTACCAACAGGTTATAGCATGTATCCAGCAGCAGCCACCGCAGCAGCCAACGCTCCCACGCCGACCATCTTGTTGCTGCTGGCCCCAGAAACGGGCACAGCAGAAGGTGTAGTGTCCGGCTTGGAATCAGTAGGCTTAGCAGTACCGGAGGGCATATTGCTAGAACTAGCTCCGTTGGTGACAATAGTGAAGGGAGCATCCGTGCAGGGCTTGGTAGGAGTGGGAAGTGGCTCGCGGGTGACCAGGTCTGCAGTTGTAATGCGAGAGGGACATCCACTGCAGGTAATGGTGGACATGGACTCTGCAGCCTGAACTCCGGAGAGAACTGGGAAGTTTTGTTGTTAGAAAAGGAGACGAAAAGTCAAGGTCAGGGGGTTCTCTTACCAGTGAGAGCTGCAATGATTGAGAACTTCATATTTGATAAAGAGTACAGGAGGAAGACCTTCGGTAGGCTAAGACAAAGAGAGTGACTGGCTTGAGCAAGTAAATGAGAGCGAAAGTATGGGGGATATAAGGAAAGCAAAAGGATGTAACTGTCAAGTTCTGGAATTGAAAAAAAAAAGGGGGGGGAGGGGGATGTGAAGAGGTAAGGACAAGAAGACAGGGAGGAGGGAGTAATATAACTCGTTGAATATCTGCGATAGACTGATTCTCATTCAAACCTATGCCGTCAAGCGTACTAAACAATATTATCAACTCGGAACGATTTCTCTCCGTCATCTCCCTCCATCGCTATAGGTACGCTAGGGAAATAGTTGTTCTAGACTTGTTCACAATGTCAGGCCC
>JABFEV010001374.1:2953-20418 GCA_013618395.1 Fusarium domesticum | reverse complement strand
AATATAGTCGATTCGGCGGCACAACGGTCTATTTTATGCGACATCCAGTCTATGAGCTCTTCCACTATCGAACTGAGTTGCAATTAGCATCTTGTCCTGGAGTCACTTCAAAATGCGGCACGAGTTAATCTAATTCTAGAGCCTCTACAACATCACATGTACCGAAGCTATTTTCAACTACCTCTTGATATAACATCCTCTATACTTGTGGAGCCATCACTATTCATAACCCCATGCCTCAATCCATGATCTCTACCAGCGTCATATCTAACAGCTTTACAAGGTAAGGTCTTGAACAGATGTCGGTGTTTGCAGGCCATCCACCAAAAGACACTGACACACGCCAATGAAGAAGCGGAGGGATAGAGGAAACAAGCATCACATTTACTAATACCAAGCATTGCTTCTATGCTCTTCGCATCTAGATATTTCTACATCAGATAGTTCACCACAAAGATGAAGAGAAATATATGCACAGACATAACTTTTAATTTCTAAACCTTGCCTACATGTCCGGCCTCAAGTTGAGAATGGGTGCATACGAGAACGAATCACTAAGAAAGGAACAAAGGAAAGAGATGACCATGAACAACTCCCAATGTCAATGAAAAGAGATCCATACAATATCTGTTGGTAGATGAAAATGTCTACTTGTTGGCTATATAATTGTCACCTACCTCACAAACAGTCACTTCATTTGAGTAACTGCATCCATCTTCTTGATAAGCAAACTCCGACTCAATTATCAGCCAGCTACTCCCAGCCATCACCGCCTCACACATGTCCAGAAAGAAGCATGCATCTTTAACATCCATTGACAATTGGACATTCTGATGTTTGAACCTATCACGGCATGAAATAGAGGGTCGCTCGCATTTGTTTAGAATTATCTAGTCCAAAGGTCATAATGTTTGTAATGCATAGAATTAGGACAATACCCCTGTTATTGACCCAATACAACCCTCTGTCTTTCAATAGTCATGTCCCAGCTTTAATTCATCCCTCTAAATAAACAAATAAATAAATATGTATATTTCCTCAACACTAAAGGGATCATCATTCTCCTTTAGTATTCTTAAGTACAGCATGGTAACCAACTTTCCATCTAAATCTATGACTTCCAAATTGTTACGGAAGTATTTATTGACCTACGATATATTGTTGAACCGGAAACTGGTAAACTGAAATGCTACGGTAATCCATTCACTTACGTACTCGATTTAATCAACACAAACAATAAATATTTAAATTAACTATACAAAATGCAACTGACCAGTTTGCCTACAAGTCCTATGACGAGACATGCTGAATTGAAAAACAGTACTGACAGAGCCTGTAACGAACAGTTGCTGTCGCATAGATGGATTGGCCTACCCGGCATTAATCGATTTAGTCTCATGGACAAGGGCCATGACATGCGTGTAATTCCCTTTACGAGTAAGATTCACAGACAGTTTACATCAAAGGGGGGCATCTTAAAAGTATGGTACAGTGGTAGTTCTTCACCCGCCTGTTATCGAGATCTAAAGCCACATACACACAGAGCAAGATGTTTGAAAGGTTGGCGTATTTCATCAAGACAATTCTTGTCTCCTTGGAAATAACGTACATAATGAGCTAAAGGGATAAACGTATTAAATGTGGCTATAAATATGTCCGTGTTCTACAATTCTCTAATAATTTTCCAGGGCATAACTACACTGCTAAAGACATTCGACATTATATCCAACAAAACCGTTCGTAGTTTTCTCTGACAGACGGTTCCCTTTTCTAAACCATGGCGGCGGATTTCGCGGACACCGCTGATTCATCCTCCCACTCTAAGCCAGTGTGATGAACAGGCATGTTACTCCGCACTAAAGACCGCCAAGACACACTGTCCCATGCTTACTGACTGGTTCTCAATCTTAGCTAATCGTCCTAAACAAGAGCATATCGAGACGCTTGCGTTTAAACGTAGCATCATTTTCCACCTTATTCTTTCCCTAAACCTGAAAAAAATCTCCTAATACGAGAAATTTTCATCAACCCGATAACGTTACAGCCATACACATGAGTCTTTTTACTCATCCATTATAGCGGAACCATACATACTCTATCTCACTACTATCCCCCTCCTCGACATACCTTTCCTCTCTTGCTTGCTCTCCCATTAGGAACACTGAATTTGGGCAGAAAACATTACTAAGCAGATCACGGACAAAGTCATGTCCCATCATCAGCCGCATCTAAATGATCTATTAGACGGCCTAAGTGCTAAGAAAGCTGTACGTCATATCATCTTATTACAGAGGGCAAAAAAAAGCAAAGTCTTTTGCAATAAGTTACTCAAATAATATGAGTATATCTAACTAGCGGTGAACAGTGTGATCAATGCCGTAAACGCAAAGTTAGTCCTTCATTCTTTGTTTCCTTTCGATGGAAACTGATGTTGACCCTGTGCCCTTGAATCTAGATTAAATGTGATCGGACGTCACCATGTTCTTCATGCATTACGGCTGGCCATTCTTGCACAACTAGCGTGAAAAGTAATGGAGATCAATCTCGGTCCAAGGCTCTTATTGCCAATCAATTGTAGGTATAACTAAATGCACAAGCGTTGACCTCACAACTGATTAAGTTGACAGCGATGAGAGAATGGACCTTTTCGATGATCGACTGAAACGTATCGAAGATGCAATTCTCAATCTCTCATCTATCGTTTCCTCTTCATTACAAAATACCTCTCCACAGCCCCTTGTCCAAGTCACTACCACAACAGTAAATGGACCTCGACCTGGCGGTGATGTTGGGGCCAGTGGTGATTATACTCTCAAGGAACAAACAATTCATGCCAATGACTTTCTCGAAACGGCCGTTGCTCAGGGTCATGTGCGAGAATTCAATCCTGTTGTCCAAGAGGCTTTGATGAATCTTCGTCAGCTTGTTGAGCGTCAGCGTCGAGGATCAATCTTTCGTGATCAAAGATTTCCACTACAACGTGCTGTCCCAGATGGAGGGCTGTCTAATTTATCTATGCCTCCTCTTGACGTTGTCAAGTCGCTACTCAACAGAATCACAAGTCAGTAATCACTTCACATGCATTGTCGATGTTTACTTGGCTGACCTACCTTGACCTCTAGACGATACTGTCAACATATTTACGTCGAACTGTGCACTCATAGGTCTTAGTAACCTGATTATATTATGCGAGACTGTTTATTCAGGTCGCGGCTCCTCGCATGCCGAGTTCACCATCGTCAATGCTGCCTTGCATTATCTTTTCGCCGAACAATCTTCTTCATCGCCCGAACAACAAGAATATCGATATTTTACCAAGCTTCTCAAAGGAAACTTGGAGACCTGTATAGGGCATTTTCCACTCCTCATGTCCCCCACAATCCGAAATATCCAAGCTCTATTGCTCTCGGTAGGTGTTATCTCATATTGACCTAGTTCCATACTAATCGCCACAGGCATTCTACTCTGTTGATCATTGCTGGCCCTCTATAGCTTGGAATCTAAACTCTACGGCTGTCCGCCTATGTCAAGAGGCTGGCTTCCATCAACTAGACAGCATGTGCACCGATTCAGAACCTGATCCAAACAAAACCACCCTATTCTGGCAAGCATATATCTTAGACAAAAGCTTGAGTCTAAGATTAGGACGCGGCTCGACTATAAAAGACCGCGAAATCACCATTCCTAGACAGCTAACCCTGAAAGGGGGGTTGCAGCAGGATGATGGCGTCACCAGCTTATGGTTGTCAATCAGCCCGTTGAGAGCAGAAGTATATGAGAAATTGTTCGTAGCAGATTGCCCTCCTGGTTCTTTATAACCATATTCATCCGTTCATTACTAATGCTTCATTCAGGTATAGTCCGGATGCATTGGCATTCCCACATGCTCGTTTACTCAACAATGCAAGAGAACTAATGGTCCAATGTCGAGAGATAGAAAGCGGTATTCTTGAGTACCGTTCAAGAACAACATCCCAGCCGACCTCGTTACCATACCCGCCAAATCTTATACCACTCTTCGTCACAAGCAGCACGGTACAATTCTATGTAACAGCAACTCTGGCTAGTCGAGCTCTCCCTGCGCCTGAGGGGTCACTTAGTCGAATTTGTGACGAGTGTCTCGACTCGGCTAGAAAGGCGATAGAATGTCATCTAAGTGTTGTAGAAACACTAGGCCCAGATATTTATCTGAGGTCGATGTATGTTCACTGGTGAGTCTCCTTATTTGCCTAGCCAGTTAACATCAGAGTTGCCCCATCGGACTAACAGGAGACACTTCATTAGGATGTTAATGCTCACGCCCTTTGCCCCATTCTTTGTGTTGTTTTGTCACGTCATTGAGACCCTCGATATGCGTGACCTCGGTCTTATCAAAGGTTTTGCATCGTCACTTAACTCATTACGAGGCGTGTCTGATACTTCCGAGAAGCTTTTCAACATATGTCAGGCCATGTGTAACGTTGCCTGTGCGTACCAGGAGGATGTATGGCAAGACGGGCAACAGTTGAGGACACCAGAAGGGTTGAATGCAGAGTTTAATGCATTCTTGGCACCGTTGGGACTTGGGGCTCAACAGGAGCCTGTGACGAATGCAGCTCATGGACAGATACCAGAAATTACGGATTGGTTCTTTGGTGGTCAAATTATACTCGAGTAAACTGTATGGATAAGATGACGAGGATAGCGTGCTGGAGATGGATTAATACTTATGTATTTGTATGTGTAATATCTAGAGTGTAGAGTGTATTGTTCTATGGTAGACAGTCATGTTATGTATATGTTATGTTTCATGTTGTATGCTGACTTTATTGTCTGCTTTCTATGTATGCTATGAGATTAGGTCAAGTGGCTGGGTGTGTCCAGTACGATATTAAGAAGTCCAGTCAGTTAAGTATCAATTATTGAATTCTCTTTAGTTCTTAGAGAGCAATTTGAAAAGATTCAAGCTTGGCCTCCCGTGTCTAAAACCTGAGTATCAACTTCCACATTGTGGCACGAATTGAACAGCAAATAAAGACGCAACCGCTTGATCAAAACCCAGATTTATAGTTGCAAAGGTTGAATTTTTAATGATACCTTTGTGATTAATGTTGGAAATAATGTTGAATGGGTCAACAAGGCTTGCTGTTTTCAATCACTGACATAAAGGCGACGTGACTGGTATCATTGGGGATGACTCATCCTGATTTTGGCTTGGGGAGTCTCGTTATCCTCGGAGAGATTTTACCCTAGACAAGTTTCACGCCTTCACAAGAGCCAGAGCATCAGATTTCATTTTTTTCCCCCCTGAGTTGTATTACCGGCCGAGCCTCAGTAATCAGTTTAAGACATGAAGTTAGGCTTACTTGCAATCATGAATCCACAATGACAAAATAGTTCAGGGGTTCAAAGTGGGACGGCTTCCACGGATGCCGCGGTATAACACGGCCATCGATCCGCATGGCTTAGACCATGTCTCTATATTGTAATCCAATCCTTCAGACTTAAGGGGCTTGACAATGAACCTTTACCGTTGCGGAATGGTTAGTTTGCCTTGGTGACACCTCGTATCTCGACTTGGCAAGGTCACCATCAACTCTATCATCAAAATCGTTGTTGGACTGATTTTCCCCTCCACCACTTTGGCCGATGGCTTACCAACACCTGAACCTTGTAGTCTAATTGGCAGTCGAATGGACGTACAAGTCTAGCGCAATACTTTGCTAAAAATCTCTACAATTTTCCCGTTACTGGTGATTTGCTAACGCCGCAACCCAGAACACTATGTATCGTCATGATGTGTATGGACACTATTAACTTATCGATCCTTGGTCAACTTTATCTAAACAACGCACAAGTGTCTCACTCGCTATTTGTCATTTACCTGACTAGATTTCACACCAAGCAACACTTCTTGACCACCTGATTCGTAAATATCCAGTGAAAAAACCAATTGCCAATATGTCCTGTTATTACTAGTACAGTCTATCAAAGCTAACAAAACGAAAGGAATAAAAGCCACCAAGGAAGGGGATAATTGTGTGATGATGTTTTAGAGTGTAAAGGCTCCTCCAAAAACTGTTGTGAACAGCAAAGAACCTATGACCAGAGTGGTGATTCCATTGCTGAAACCTGAATTGGCACCATTGTCTTTGTCGTCCTCGCCATCCTTGTCTTCTTTGTCCTTGTCGTCACTGCTCTCTTTCTTATCGTCCTTGTCCTTGTCGTCCTTGTCGTCCTTGTCATCACTCTTGCTGATAACCGTAACAGACGCACTCTCCACCACATCCCCCGATCCCGTAGCCGTTGCACTAGCCGAAGTATTACCTCGACAGAAAACATCCTCCCATTTAGCACCATCCCCGTAGAGGCAATCGGTAAGGTCGGTGACACTTTGGTTCACGGCAAGACAGTAGAGACCGCAATCGTCATAGTAGCTGACGACATTAGCATCTTTGCAGCAGGCTTTCATGTGTTTGATGCTTGATTTGCTGTATGGCATTGCACAGACGGCATCTCGGATGGGTGTGTCGTAGAGATTGGAGCAGGCAGTTGAGGAGGGAGTGACTGAGGAAACGACGGAAGACATGTTGTAAGAAGCGAAAGTGTGTCGGTCAGGGTGAGTGAAATTGAACGAGTGAGAATGAGATGTCGAAAAAAAATGAAAGAGTGTTGAGAATGCTGAGAGTGTTGATAGTGTTCTGAATATTGTAGCTACGAAGATGTTGAAGCGGATAGGATGAGAGTTTATATGCAGACATGCAAGTTAGCCAGGATATCGCCACAACGATAGATAGAATCTGAGCAAACCTAGTACCCCGTGTCTTACACCTGTAACCTCGTGTTTACGGGTTTGCCCCTATTCTAGGAATATCTCAAGCATCACAACTCCTCCTTGTGTCGAAACATTTGCACAAAAGCGCATACTAGCCAAGGATAACACGACAGGATATTATATGGAGATAACAGGCAATGAAGAAGGTGATTGCATAGTCTTTCCTCTACATTGATTAATTCCATGTCTTGTAGGGCTGCCTAGTATCATCAGCATGAACTCTTCATAGTTTTCAACCCTGACTCCGTGTAAACCATGATCACACAGACTGGAAGCATTCCAATTATCTCGTAAATATGGGACCTGTCGGACATCCACACTCCACGGATGCCGCGGTCTGCGAAGGCTCCAGATAAATCAGTGTCCTGTTCCACTAGGCAAACACTTGGGGCCAGTGGAATGCACCATTAAGTCTATTCCTTCATAAAGGTTCCACTCACCCATGATCTACCAGATCGGCGTGTTGAGGCCCTGTCATAAGCCCCATTAACTAAACAAACTGTTTTAGGGATTTAGCCATCTCCACTAACGTTACACCGTGAGATGACGTCCAGTCACTTGTATACCTAATCCCCGCCTCTCGTGGCATTGAGACATCGTGTTGCAATTTTAGCTTGGGCTGACGGAGTGAGCCAGTCTATCCTTATTACGGTCCATCATCCACAGTCTTGTTAATTATTAAGAAAAAAACGTTTATTGTTCATTTTTAGTTTAGACTTTGATTGGATCTAAGCTCGGATTTATTTTTGGCTGACCTCGACGAGTCAAAGTGAACCCATTTGAATGAAAGTCCATAACATTAAAATTTTCAGACTTAGTCCTGAGTCAGAACTTGTACGACAAGTTAGGTCGCAGGCTTGGCATTTAGTCAGTCAACCCAGTCATATTTATGAGCTTTGGCTAAATCCATTGGTAGTGATATATTAGATTCACCAGTGCTCTTGAATAGCGAGGCGCCCATCGTGTTGTAGGGACAAATTATCCAAACTCTCTGCATGGAAACATTATCAGTCAGCGTTTCATTTGCCTCTGTCTAATCACCTGATACGATGACTGATACAATAATCGAAATCGATACCAGGGGTGACATCCAACTCAACATCTCAGAACCTAACAGTAAACACCACGCCATCTTCAAAGCTTGTTCCCGAACCCTTTCACGTACATCTCCCGTCTTTGACCGCATGCTCTACGGCAACTTTATCGAGTCAAAAGCAAGCAAAGACTGGAAAGTAAACCTACCACACGACAAGGCTATATCGATGGAACACTACCTCAGCATCACACACGCCAACTTTCGTAATGTTCCACAAGTTTTACCAGTTGAACAACTTTACGATTTGACTGTTTTGACACACTATTACGATACGACACATTTACTTTTTCCTTGGGCACAAACATGGATGGACTCGATTAGAAATATCGCTAACGATGCCAATGTGCTTATGCCAAAATTGCTTTGGATTTCGTGGGAACTTGGATGCCGAGAGATCTTCGAAAAGACAGTTGACCGGATGTTGATGGAGTCAGAGTCTTCATGGTCAGAAGTTATCTGTCAACTCGAGGATGTTCAAATGCCTCCTGATATAATAGGTATCTACACACCGACTGGGCGGTCTTTGGACATTTAGATCTAACGAGAGCAGAACGTATCGACGCCATCCGCGTCCAAACCATCCAGGCCCTCCTTTCTATTTTCAGTGACATGATCGACCACCTAATCGTCGTTGACGAACGCCCTCGATGGTGTCGTCACGCAACATGGATGGGACCTCATCGCTGCGAATCCATGATTCTCGGATCCATTACATTCTGCCTAGCTCGAGCTGGACTTTGGCCACTACCTGATGTTCAAGACATGGAGTACAGCGTTTTAGGCCTTTACAAAAAGCTGACTAATCTTGTTATACATGATATCGGACCGGAGGTAGCGGGAAAGCCAAGTAAAGATCATAGAGCGTGTAATCCGGAAGCGTTGTTGTTGGAGAGGGTGAAGAGGGTTATGGATGAAATACCAAATCCGATGATGGATTTTCATATTGAGCATTTGAAGACTCAGGCAAAAAAGCTTCAGATGTAAAGCTGTTCTAGCAGCAGTGGGAGATGAAAACTCGTTGCTCACAAGCATTGAATTGAGCTACAAATCGGCGTACAAGATGGACCAAACGGGATGACTCCCCACGATGGACGGATAAGAGTAACGCATTAGGGATGCCCTGAGAGAATAGAAGAGTCGAAAAGAATGTTTGCTGCTACTTGAGTATAATGCACAAGAGGCCCTTTAACCTTTAAATATGAGTGTATACCCAATGCACACAAGTTCCGTCGGCGATGTTGTCACGACAGCCCAGTCTAACAATAATCAGTCTTGAAGATATCCACCAGGTATGCATAAATCCTCAGGTACTACCTTGTGCCTATTCTAAATATAGAATGCTCGCAGCTCTACTCCGTACTTTGCTAGACTAATGCGAGGGAGGAGGTGTGGTTTGTGATTTTTCATTCATGGTTCACGCCCCTCCCTGCGCCCCTTAGATTAGAGGGTGAACATATGAAGTGGTAAGGTGTTGGGGCTCATGACCTGACAAACTCTGTATGCCTTTTTCGGCTTGAACATCTTCTCTGAGGCTCCGGAACTATTAGCGTGTTTGTTCCTGGCGTGTTTCAACCGTGGTTGATTATTGTGGTAGCCCCTGCTTTGTCTTCTGTCTCCGTTCTATAAGAACTTTGTCATTCTGCTCTTGCTATGAGAACCTCATACCTTCCAGCCATCATCTAAAACAGCTATACTCTGAAAAGCACTTGTCCACTTGTATCGATCAACTCTTGGATGTCACTTGTTGTATATCGTTCAAGGTTCTTGACGTCAAGCTTACGATGAGTCATAACGATGGTACCAACAGTCACTGGAAAGGCTATCAGCTTCACGATATACCCTCAGAAATTGACGTATGTTGATCCCTCAATACCATATCACTCACTTCTAGTCTACCTCTCACACCTATAGTACCCTCCACCACCCATCAACAATGACTTGCCAGAGACCTCCGATCACTACGTCGCCGACACCTCCACCTCTTACAGCGAACGACTTGTCCCTCCTTCCCCTCCGTCTCCAAGTTCAGTCTACTCGGGAGCTACACCCACGACTAATACACTCTACTCCCTATCTCCCACCCCCGAGCCACACACGAGTCAGAATGACTTTGATCGGTATAGCTTTGTAGGCGACTACGGCTATAATCATCCACAGTCTTCCTTGATAGACCCGGAAGAATCCTGGACTCAACGTCAGCAACAGCAATCCATCGAGGATGTTGGAAAACTAGGAGAAGCCAATAACGGTCTCAAACGTCGTGAAACGCGCAAAATTAAACTCGTCAAGGGTTCTGTCCTCAGTGTCGACTACCCCGTTCCCAGTCCCATTCGCAATGCTATACAACCAGAATATCGCGACCCCGAAACTGGCAACCCTGAAGAATTTCTCAACATGCGGTATACAGCGGCGACTTGCGATCCAAACGACTTTACACTTCGTAATGGCTATGATCTACGTCCCCGTATGTATAACCGTCATACGGAACTGCTCATCGCCATCACCTACTACAACGAAGACAAGGTCTTATTTGCACGCACGTTACATGGCGTTATGCAGAATGTCCGAGATATTTGCAATATTAAGAACACGAGCTTCTGGAATAGGGGTGGACCGCCGTGGCAAAAGATTGTCATCTGTCTGGTTTTTGACGGTATCGAAAAGGCAGACAAGAGCGTTCTTGATCTGCTAGCCACAGTAGGAGTGTATCAAGACGGTGTGATTAGGAAGGACGTTGGCGATAAAGAAACTGTCGCTCATATCTTTGAGTATACAACTCAACTTTCTGTCACGCCAAACCAACAACTCATTCGTCCTACCCCTGGCGCCAATAACACAAAGAACTTTCCCCCAGCACAAATAATCTTCTGTCTCAAGCAACAAAACACAAAGAAGATCAACTCTCATCGCTGGCTATTCAACGCCTTTGGACGGATCTTGAACCCAGAGGTCACGATTCTTATCGACGCTGGCACCAAGCCAAGTCCTCGATCTCTCTTAGCTTTATGGGAGGGCTTCTATAACGACAAGAACTTGGGCGGTGCATGTGGAGAGATCCATGCTATGCTCGGTCGTAGGGGCCTCAAGCTTCTAAACCCATTAGTCGCAGTGCAGAACTTTGAGTACAAGATATCCAACGTACTCGATAAGCCCCTCGAGTCATCCTTTGGCTACGTTACCGTTCTTCCAGGTGCATTTTCCGCATATCGCTTCCGCGCTATTCTCGGCCGCCCATTAGAGCAATACTTTCACGGAGACCACACGCTCTCCAAGTCACTCGGCAAAAAGGGTATTGATAACATGAATATCTTTAAAAAGAATATGTTTCTCGCCGAAGATCGCATTCTTTGCTTTGAGCTTGTAGCCAAGGCCGGCCAGAAGTGGCATCTTAGCTATATCAAAGCTGCAAAAGGAGAGACAGATGTACCTGAAGGGGCGGCTGAGTTTCTTAGCCAACGTCGAAGGTGGATGAATGGGTCGTTTGCAGCGTCACTCTATTCTCTTATGCACTTTTCTCGAGTTTACAGATCAGCGCATAGTATTGTGCGAATGTTTTGGCTGCATGTGCAACTGGTCTATAACTTTGTTCAAGTTCTACTGAGCTGGTTCTCGCTGGCGTCATATTATCTCACGACATACATCATCATGGACCTTGTTGGAACACCAGTGGTTCAGTCTGAGTACCACGGATGGCCGTTTGGGGACACAGCGACGCCAATTGTTAACGTGCTTGTCAAGTACATCTATCTCGTCACTCTGGTCATTCAATTCATTCTCGCGCTCGGCAACCGACCCAAGGGATCAAAGTTTACTTACGTCGCCTCATTCATCGTCTTTGCTCTCATACAGGGGTATATCATCTTGCTTTCCTTCTACTTGGTCTACCGTGCCTTGCACGGCCCTCTGAATGAGCAATTCGACACAGACTCGGCAAGTGCGTTTTTCAGGAGTCTGCTTGGTATCGGTGCAAATACTGGCGTCGCAGGTGTCATTCTCATTGCCCTTATTTCGATTTACGGCTTGAATTACCTGGCCTCGTTTCTCTACCTCGATCCATGGCACATGTTCCACTCATTTCCACAGTATCTGCTTATGGCTTCAACCTACATCAACATTCTTATGGTTTATGCCTTTAACAATTGGCATGACGTATCCTGGGGCACTAAAGGATCTGATGATTCGGGAGGTTTACCGTCTGCGCATGTTACTATGGATAAAAAGGCTGGTGCTGTAGTGGAAGAGCTGAAGAAAGACCAACAGGATATCGATGCGCTCTTCAAAGACACAGTATACAGGGCCTTGGCCCCTATGAATACTGTACTTGAGATTGAGAAGAAGGATACGGAAGACTCATACAAGTCCTTTAGGACAGGACTTGTGATATCATGGATTATTTCAAATATGGTATTGATCGTGTTCGTCACAAGTGATGACTTTGCGTCACTGGGCGTTGAGGTAAGTTTTCTTATTGTCACTGAGAGACACTGAACTAATACATGTGTAGAAAGCCTCCACCGGCCGGACACCTCAGTATTTCCGTTTTCTACTTTACGTTACCGCTGTTCTCTCTATTGTTCGTTTTATCGGATTCCTTTGGTTCTTGGGGAAAACGGGTATCATGTGCTGCTTTGCTAGACGTTGAGGGACAAGAGCGATGGTCTGGGTGATGTAGGTATTATAGCATAAGCGTTTGATGCATGGAACCCTCTATTAGAGCGCTGTCGCGAAACACAACGTTACAGTTTTGATGACATTGTAGGGCCAGATGTTGGATCAGGTTTTAGTCCATCACGCCGTTTAGTAATCTCAGGCTCTTGTACATGTCAACTCCAACGCTGAGAGTCACATTGCAAACCCTCTAGATTAGGAACTTGTTCAGAGCTGTTCACTCCTGAAATCTCACTTACTTCTTCCATCTTGTGTTCTCCAATGTTTTGGACAAGTGTTCTCATTGCAGCGGAACTGAACACTCTTTGCTGATTGTCAATCCTGACTATCGCTCAGGACCTCATTAGCTCTTTCTAAGCGAGGAGAGCTCAAGTTCTCAACACCTGCAAGAACTCACTGTACTCATAAAATATTCAACGGGCCACTAAAACATACTAGGTAGGGGACAATTTTAAAGCCGCTTGGAATCTGGAAGTTCACGGCCCTTTACTACAGCATGCCCTCGAACTTTTTGCATTTCTATCCCGAGCGGTGAGTTCATGAATACGATGCCACTGACGCTTTTTGTATAACATGAATGGCGGCTCTGCTCGCTTGTCATAAGAGAAATTTCATTGTGAATAGTGGTATCAGGTATTTTATAAGAAATGAGCTGACTGTACACACGAAATAGTGCAAAGCATGTTGATAGGCAATACAGGAGGCTTGCTTGGCCTAGGAGCTTTGTCTTGTTGGGTGGAAACTCCTTATACCTTTTGGATTGAGAACGTAGTTGGTAGGCATGTGTCTAAGTAACAGATTCACTCAAATCTAACGCAGATAGATTGACGTGCTGAGTACGGCTATGACTTCCGAACTGACAGGTATTTGGGGCCCGAGGACACTACATGAACTTTATATCGATAGTAGTTGCTCTGCTAGAGGCCCTTAAGTCGAGATGCTGCTGGGTGGCCGAGGAGTGGCATAGATATATAGATAGAACCACAAAGATGCCTACATTCATCGCAGTCACTTTCATTTTCGTAGTGCTGCAGTCCAACACCACGAGCCAGTGTCGAGAAACAGTCTAGCAGTCAGTCATGTTGGCGGCCGGTCTACTGACGAAATAGTCGGGGACTAATGCTCTAGTGGGTTCTTTAATAACGCAGTCGTGCTGCTAGTAGTTTTTATAGAATTATAGACGAATACGAGACTTGCTGAAACCTTTGTATAGTACATAGATTCGCCAGGTACGCGATAATTAGCGATAGTTGGGTTCGGCATATCACACACCTTTTTCCTCAACTCACCCCGTCTCAAGTTCAATAAGTGTTTTCGGGTTTTTGGGTAAGATTCTGTCATTGTGGCATTGTAGAATATTACCATGAACAACTAGTCGAGGAGTCCTCACATTTGTCAGGGGAAAATATACTTAACGTTTCTACCACAACTTGTTATCTACAAAGGAATTGCAATGCAATTAATTGTAGGATATATAAACTGATGGATCCATCTTGATTCAAATTTGATGTCTCAAACAACATGACTGCATTTAACATACCATTTATTTCCTCACTATTCTTCCTTGTTAGCACTGCGATAGCCTACGCCCAGACAGATTCACAGCCGTCTGTTACGCAACCCTCAAACTCAAGCCTGAACCAATACCAACAAGGTCTTGTCGCGGTCATGCCTGAATCAGTTGAAGAATTTGAGGATGAGTTCTTCCAGATTTATATGCTCACGAAACTTACGGATGACGAGGAAAAGAATTTCATAGCCACTCTCTTAGCATCCGAGGATGGATTTGACAACGACTATCTGAAACCCCGTCTTGTACACTGGGCATCGGATGAGGGAGGGTCCATTCACGATGTGTTACCTCTCTTTAAAAAACGTAAAGCTGAAAAGGAGAATGTCCATGGTCCTTTCTACTTTTTTGCCGATAGAAAAAGTGTCGACAATGGTGGTGTCATGACCGATCGAGATTGGTATACATTATGTATTTCCGAGGAGGTCTGTGACGCTCTTAGCAAGCTTTGCAAGGAAAACAATGTTCAGGGTACGGAACTGGAAGAGTATTGGACAAGTAAAGAAGCCATTATTGAGGATTTGACAGAAGAGTTAATCACGCGAGGTATTGTTTGGGGTCGTCATCCTGGCTCAGCTTGGAGATTGGAACATGGCCACGCTTGAGCTTGTTGAAATGCATGGCGAGAAAGTGAATATTCTGGAGGATCCTTATTGGGATGTGCAGTTGCTTGTGAAGAGATTAAAGGAGGAACTTGAAAGGACAAATAAGAATAGCGTTGAGAGGTCGCCGAGGTCAATTGCACGATACAATCATTTCCTAGGTAGTGCGAAGTTGCTAAGAATCTATGATTGCAGCGTCGTCAACCCACATAGGCAGTTGAAAGCCATCAAGTGCTTGATATGTGCATTACGACAGCTTTCCATAGAAACAGTAGTTGACAATATACACGACACTTTAAACTAACAAGTAAACTTTATATTTATTCTTTCTAATCTAAGGACATGGATACTCTATCTTCATACACATCTATCATACGACCCTAAATTCAACTGTCTTCTTAATAACATTCCCCCTTACATCCATTTCCTCCAAATCTATGGAAGCTCCATTCTGTGAAGGTGGTCCCTCAATAATTCGATCCGTTGAATCATTACGTGTTTTACTTGCACCCCCTTGTAAGTCGACAACATGCTCAACTCCATTTGGAACAAAATGATCTTTTTGCGTTGAAGTGAGTCGTCCTGGTTGGCTTCCGTGAACATATCGATCTCGAGAAGACGGATATCTTTGATCCGTAAAGATGAGCTTGGAAGAAAGAAGATCGATGCTAGAAGGTACGTGTTAGTTGCTAATGCACCAGAATCGTTGGAATATGTAGAAACTTACTACAAGACCATAGAATATAGACAAAATAAAGCATATGTGAAGCGATCAAGCTGAGTTGTAACGTTCTCTGCCGTCTGTCCGGCAGTCTTGAAGGAATGAGTAATAGCCCGGAAGATGCCCTGCAAAGCAAGAACAGCAACTCTTGCCTCCGTGCTTCGACTCAAGTATCGGAATAGTCCGACATTTCGCGCAACCTGTAGAGACGTGGTCCTGGCGGAGGAGAAAAGCATCATAAGAAAGTATGCACTGAGGCATTCGATAAGGGCAATTATGCCAAAGTAGGCGATGTGGATGTAGTTGATAGTTTGCAATAGGTCGTCGTTTTCGTCTCGGATAGATCGTACTCGAAAGACAATGATTGCAATGCGTGAAGCAACGATGCCGACTATTCCAGCCCAGAAGAGCGAGGCAAAGATATGCCAATATAACCTTCGCAGTACACGCCTGAGAATCATGTAGCTGTAAAATAATAGGCCAGCCTCTTGGAACTACAGGCAATCAAAACAAAGGTCAGCTAAAATGCATAACTGAAAAGCGAACAAAATAATAAGAAATGTCTTACCAACCAGAATAAATCAGTAAGCACCGACGCTATTATCCTGCCCTGAAGGGGGTTATTGCCATAGTTGACATAGTAACATAAACCATTGGCAACTGCTCCGGCAGCAGATGAAAGAATCGGAACGGCAGCAAGTGGCGTCCAGTTGGTGATGCTACAGACGAGACAACCAAAAAGAACATTTGTCATGCATATTGTGCTGAGGATGGACCAACTTAATTCGAAGAAGACGGGAGTTGCCATTGTTAATCAGGGGCACAGGGAACGACGAAGGTCGACATAATCCAGAAGCAGAAGAGGGAGAAAGAAGGGAAGAGAAGAGAAGAAACAGAGAAGAAACAGAGAAGAAACAGAGAAGAAACAGAGAAGATAATAAGACAAACGTTCGGACATGTTCCTCCTAATAAGCTCTACAGCAACCACGTTATTATCCATCTTCCAGAATATCAGGCAATTCGTACCGAGAACACTAACTAAGCAAGCCTCCCAATTTCAGGATCTGCAGGTGCTTTGACTCTCATCGCGGAATATCCCCATGTTAGTCTACTCTCTCTAGCGTCGAGGTTGGTCGCCTCTCGTGTTTACCCCACGTGAACTAATAAATGCCGAAACCCCATGGCAGCTGAACGTCTTCCCCGACATGATTCGCGGGGTAGGAGTAACGGTTTCCCCGGACCCCTTGCTAGATTGATCGACTATGTCGTAAGGAGTAGAGATGGCTTTAACGCTGCCATGACTCGCCTAAGGGGTTTGTCTTGTCGAGACCAATGATAGGAATGCGTGACTCACGAGAGGAAGTTGTGAAACAACGACATACATGCCGGTATTTCTTTTCTACTACAGTATCAAGCTTTAAATCAAACACGGAAAGACGCAGTTCAAAGCTGAAAAGGAAAGCTGAAAAGGAAAGCTGAAAAGGGACAGTTTGGCAATTACTGCAACGCATGTATTATCTTATCTTGAACAAGTGTCAGTCACGTTTTGCTAGGCTAAAGTGGCTTAACGCCACAATCCCTCGGATCCCGTAACTTGTGACAATATTATTGCTAGAATACGCGAATTTGTTCAAGATTTCAGCCCCTTGAGGTCTGTCGAGGTCACCGTGTCAATATATTAAATAATTAACTAATAAACCAACGGCGCCGTCTAGGCGCACAGGCCCCCTGTCAGCGGGCTAGGTGCACAGCGCTCTGACTAAATATTTATTAAATTGGGGGATTAGATAGATGCACTTAACTACACGTTTAACGGAGCCAATAGCTACCTTTTGATTATAATTGTTAGAAGTAGGAAGGCTTAGGTTGCTTAATTTAGATAAGTAAGGGGTAAGAAGAGCTACTTAGATTATATAATATTGGCTGTCTAGTCGATATTTGTTGGATATTAAACGTAGTACTTCGAATGACCTTCCACTTTATGTGATTGTATT
>JABFEV010001372.1:0-10267 GCA_013618395.1 Fusarium domesticum | reverse complement strand
GACGAAGACGAAGACGAAGAGGAGGAAGAGGAGGAACCTCGCAAGGTCGAAGCTCCAGCCCCCAAGAGCAAAGAGCCTGCTCCCAAGAAGTACCCCAACTTGGTAAGTCATGATGCAACTTTGGAGGCGCCTCTGACGGCTAACAGTAACCCCAGGCCTTCGAGCCCAGAGCAGATTGGGACGCCGCCGAACTGCCCGAGCTACCGGCCCCTTCCAACGACGGAGACACGCCCTCTAGAGCATCCCTCGAGGCTCTCAAGCAGCACGCCAAGACTCTCCTGGAAGAGGACGCCACCCAGTACCGAACCAGCGTCTTTGCCTCGTCCTCGCACAAGTTCTTGTCAACCATCATGTCCTCCGGTACCCTGACCGATAAGATCTCTGCCCTTACCCTCGCCGTGCAGGAATCCCCCGTCCACAACATCAGGGCCTTCGACGCACTCATGAGTCTCGCCGCGAAGAAGAGTCGTGGTCAGGCTCTTGGTGCTATTGGCGCGCTGGTCGATTTACTCGGTCCTGGCACTCTTCTGCCTTCCGATCGTCGTCTTCGCACTTTCCAGGCCCAGCCTGGACTTCTCGGTACTTTACAAAACAGCTTCTCTCTGTGGGCTCCCGGAAAACCCCTGCCTGGAAAGATGACGACTGCTCATCTCATCTCGTGGGCGTTCGAGGATTGGTTAAAGGAGACGTATTTCCGCATGATCCAGCTGCTCGAGGGATGGTGCTCCGACGAGATCGAATTCTCTCGAACTCGTGCGCTCGACTTTGTCTACGGTCTTCTCAAGGACAAGCCCGAGCAGGAGGCCAACTTGCTTCGATTGCTGGTCAACAAGCTCGGCGATCGCGACCGCAAGATCGCCTCTCGAGCATCATACCTCTTGCTCCAGCTACAAAACTCTCATCCTGGCATGAAGCCCATCATCGTCCGTACAGTCGAGCAGGAGATTCTCCTCCACCCTTCACAGGACCACCGATCCAAGTACTACGCCATAAACACTCTGAACCAGACCATCCTGAGCACAAAGGAGCCTGCTGTGGCCGAGGCCCTGATGCGCATCTACTTTGAGCTCTTCACCATCATTCTCAAGACCGGAAGCCTGGGCATCACTGCCGTGACCGATTCAAAAACGGCCAAGGAGGAGAAGAGGATTGAGGACGCGAACAGGGACCCCACCAACAGGCGGCCACGCAAGCCTCGCGGTAGACCAACGAGACCTGCTCCCACCGAGCCAGAGACTGAGGCGGCCGACAAGCTCGTGTCTGCCATCCTGACTGGTGTCAACCGTGCGGTGCCTTTCATGGTTGGCAACGAAGCAAGGTGAGTTTTGTCATGTCAACTGATTCCTTTGAACACATCCAAGCTAACACCCAGCAGTATGGACGCCCATCTCGACACTCTTTTCAAGATCGCCCACTCTGCCAACTTCAACACAGGCCTTCAGGCGCTTCTCCTGATCCAGCAAATCTCCGTGTCCCGAAGCCTCGCCAACGACCGATTCTACCGAACCCTATACGAGTCTCTCCTCGACCCCCGACTCGTCACATCGTCCAAGCAGGCGCTATACCTCAACCTCTTGCTCCGCGCACTCAAGAACGACGTCGACAGCCGACGTGTCAAGGCGTTCGCCAAGCGCATGCTCCAAATGGCGGGACTTCACCAGCCTGCTTTTGTCTGTGGCCTTCTCTACGTTGTTTCTCATCTTCGAGAGACTTTCCCCGACCTTGCTACGCTAGTTGACGAGCCCGAGGAGTCTCCTTTCGACGACGAGCCGTCAAGTGAGAGACCAGTATATGATGGCCGGAAGAGAGATCCAGAGTACAGCAACGCTAACCGAAGCTGTCTGTGGGAGATGGTAAGCAACTCATCTGCGATGCATACAAAGTCTACGATGCTAACACAGTCCAGATCCCTCTCCAGGGTCATTACCACCCCTCGGTTACAGTCTACGCCTCATCCCTTGTAGTCAAGACCGACAAGGCCCTGAAGCCCGACCTCGACAGCCACTCTCTCATCCGCTTCCTCGACAAGTTCGTCTACCGCAACGCCAAGGCCTCGGACTCCTCCAAGGGCACATCCATCATGCAGCCTCTCCGCGCAGCCAAGGACATTGGTGACGCCTGGCTCGGAAGCCGCGGGCCCGCCTCCTCGGCGTCCGTCAACTCCGCCTCGTTCTGGAAGAAGAAGGTCGAGAACGTCGCCGCCGAAGACATCTTCTTCCACCAGTACTTCCAGCAAATGTCCAAGGAAGAGAAGGACGCCAGGAAGAAGACCCAGGCAGCAGCCGCCGGTCAAGATCCCGATGAAGACGAGCAAGAAGACGAGGTCTGGAAAGCCCTCGTCGCGGCTCAGCCTGGCGTCGACCCCGATGATGAGGGCTCCGACATTGGCTTCGATCTTGACGACTCAGACATGGCTTCCGACGACGACGACGATGATGAGCCTGTTCTTGATCTGGATGACAGCGACATGGAAGACGACTCCGACATGAGCGTCGACATTGAAGGCTCTGATGAGGAGATGGGCGGCGCCGTACTGAGCGAGGGCAAGGACGGATTCGACGTCAAGGACGCAGAGGAGGATAAGCCCAAGTCGAGACGCAAGAAGATGAAGAACCTGCCAATGTTTGCATCTGTGGATGATTACGCGGAGCTTTTGGGCGGCGACGAGGATGATATGTAGATTGATTGAGGGTTATGGTTATACAGAAAAAAGCAGATGCCATGACTTTATTTTCCCACTGTTGTTATGAGGTTGACTTCAGTATCTAGTAGGTATAGGCGTACAAGAAGAAACATGGCAGATTTCTGTGGAGATTTTTATTCATTTTAAACGTGGAGAAAAAGACCAAAGCTATAGATTCATAGGCCACGTATGTCTCCTGTTCATGAGGTTGATATTCTTAGGTATCAAACCATTCAAGCTCATCATCCTTTGTGAAAATAGCTCTGTACGTCTTCCCACCATCATCATCGTCCTTCTCCTCGGTGTGAATGCTGTGCAACTTGGGAGGTTCGTCGCCGCCGGCGATGAAGATACGGAAGTGGATGTAGGCCGGATCGGACTCAGAGGCGGCAGGGATACGGAGCTTGCCAAAGAGGTGAATTCCGTAGGCCGAAGTAGCGACACGGACGGACTCGACGTTCTCGGAGCTAAAGTTGACTAGGTCTTCAGATGAAATGTTTTCCTTTGATACGTTGTTAGTTTGTGCATGTGTGTATGATGTGTCAAAGGATGCAGAGGCAAGACTCACAACTGCGGCAAAGTACTCAGGCTCATGCTCTGGTGATTGTGTTAGTGGTGTGTCGAGGAAGAAGCTTGGATGGATTCTCACTGGAATGCTCTTGTCGAAGATGAAGAAGAGCCTTTTTGAGATCAGGAAGAACCTGGTCAAAGGCAGCAATGGCGTCCTCCTTGGGAGGATGAGCAGGGCCCAGGTCGACGGTTTCAGCGGTAGCCTGTGAGAGAGAGTTAGTCGAGCCTTGATCATCTCTGAAGCATTGTCCAAGACTGAGTGAGAACGATGGTTGGGATTGTACCATTGTGAATGTTGGTTTTTCTTGGTTATTATTGTCTTGATTGTTTTCTTGTTGGAGGAAGAATGATTTGAATTTTCAAACTGAAGAGCATCCATCTCTTATATAAACAATTCCAACCTCATGGTTACAAGAAAGAACAGGACAAACACCATGTCGTCAGCGGCATTGATTGTCTCTTACAGACAAGGTCCCATGGGACTTGTCCACAGACGCTGGTTGGATGGTTCGCCTCTGAAGGTGTCAAGGGCAACGTCACAGTGTGTCTGAATCTAGGAATCTGCCCTGCGCGCCCTGCAACAACCCGGACAGTCACAGTCAGTAACAACACTGGCCTCATCAAGATCCAAACGATTTGGAGATCAAGCTTCTTGTGCCTGTTTCTCCAACAGCCCGCCATTCAGCTATTGGCCAACCCCACCGACCTAGCTGACACAGGACGTTCGTTGCAGGGTCTTGGTGGACATGGACAACTCAAGGTAAATCCGGGTAGCTGCATATGGACCGAGGTCATTCACTTATCCAGCACCGGTTTGCCGCGGTATCGGCACCGCCGTTTTGGATCTGATCAGATTTATCATGACCGAGCGCAATCTTTCGCCTGCAGACTTATTGTTTTGTTCAGGACCGACAGGTATAGGAAACGCAAACCAACATGTTTACTCACAATCTCAGCCGTAACGGACGTCTTGCTGGCCAGACAATCAGGCGACTCGCTCGTCATGGCCAGACTCGAACTTATGCAACACCAGGTAAGTTTGCGACAGCGCACTTAGACGCTCGCTCCCCTGCCACGTTGATATAATGTCACTGGGCTGACGAGGCGTGCTACGTCGTATAGCTTCACAAACACAACCCACGTCGTCGTCGTCAAACGGTCTCTTTAAACAGGCCACCGGCATGTTGCTCCTCGGCGTGGCATTCGGCACAGCTGGAGGTCTTGGGACGTGGTATACTATGCACACCAACGGCATGGGCTTCCACTCGGACGAGGACAGCCTAAAGCGATTCATTCCAAGCGACGATGAGGCTCACAGAGTCGAGGAATTCATCAACAAACACCCCTTGGTAACCGAACTGCGATCAAATCTCGACCTCGTCGAATCACGACCACACATGAAGATGCCCGGGACGTACAGGAGTCGGAGCTTGACAGGTGGGGCCCTCATGGGCTCTGGAAAGATGTCTGTGCCACCGTATGCGTGGATCGAACCAGGAGGCAAGTCCATCGTCTGCGTCTCATACGTGGGCGAGGACTTGTGCGGCCACCCAGGCATTGTTCACGGAGGCTTCCTGGCCACTATGCTGGACGAGGGTCTCGCTAGATGCTGCTTTGGTGCTCTACCGCACAACATTGCTGTCACGGCAAACTTGAACGTCGACTACCGAAAGCCAACACCAGCTGGCAGTTACCTGGTGCTGCGTGCCGAGACGACCAAGGTGGAGGGCCGCAAGGCATGGGTAAAGGGCCGCATTGAGTCGTTGACGGAACCGGGCGAGAAGCCCACCATCTTTGCTGAGGCGACCGGATTGTTCATCTCGCCCAAGTATGCTGCGGTATGTGCTTCTCCCAGTTCTAACCCCCCCCCCGGCTTACCAAACAGCCAACTGACCAGGTGAATGTAGATGATGCCCAAGATTAACTAGAACAAGACACTGCCGATATCGAAGCCGAGTGAGCCAGAGAGATTTGAGAAGGCTTGAGAGCCATTCAGCATAGCACATTATTCGTATTGATAAAATAGACCAGGGTCTAAGGAGTTCTGAGCGATATAGGAAGTACGTTGGTGTTGGAAGCTGCATTATCAGATTAGATTTTAATTGTTCGAGAATTGCGGAGAACTGCCGTTATTTCCTTCCATTTTCATACACGTAATCGAAACATCTCTCGACTCGCATCATCTGAGCCGTGATCGCAGATGCCCGCCCATCTTCTGTAGAAATGAGACCGACTTCCGGCGCGTGGGACCTTGGGGTCGCAAAACGTGGATCTCCAACGAGTAAGAGGAAGAAACCACTCAGAACCCACCCAAGACGCTTCAAAACAAGGGAATGGTGCATTACGTCGCCAACGCTTGTACGAAAGAAGCCTGCAATCGAGGAGATGCCATGCGCGCCATCGAAGACGCCATTCTAAGCGGCCACTCTCATAGGTTGATGGGGTTCCGTAGTGCGGGAAAAAAGATGTTCGAGGGCCTCGGGTTCGGGGAGATTGGCGAGTTTTAGAGATTCTTGTTCGTCAGTCTAAGAGTCTGCCGACTGCCCGAACCGTCGCGCCACGCCTCGCCTTTTTCTCCCCCCTTTGAGGTCTTTTGGATGGGGTTTCTCGTTTCTTTGTCGGACCACGACATTAGATGGCGGCGTCGATGGGTGAGAGTAGGAAAAAGGAAATGGTTGTGAATGTGAAGATATCACGAGGTAGTGAGTGACATTTAGTAGTCGCAGTAGAATCAATGTCTTGAGCACCTTCCAAAATTGTTTACCATTTGATACAATCCGGCATCAGAAAGACCGACTTTTGGCTTTTCTTTCCCTTTTTTTCTACATACCAAACATCCCACCTGTAAGGCAAGTATAGACAAGTACTTATATATATATACCTAACACCCAAGGCAGGTACTCATCTAGATCCTACGTAGTACTTTCCTTACCAGAGTGCCCAAGACACACCCCATCAAACCCATATATTTTATCATTTCTTCTTCTTCTCTCAAACCCTTCTCCCTCTGATACTTTTTGCTTCTCACCTAAATCTACAAGCTTTCTTCACAATGGCTACGTGAGTACAATTGACCTCCTGGCCCTTTCCCAGACCATTCTGCCCCTCTTTCCAGGTCGTTGCAGAACTTCTTTCTTTGAGATTTACCCCGCCATACCTTGTTCTACACCCCCACCTTCTTTGCTTGTCTACTAACACGAATCTCCAACAGCAACATCACCTGGCACCCTTCCCTCTCTCGCCGCGAGCGCAACGAGACCCGCGGTCAGCGTGGCCTCACCATCTGGCTTACCGGTCTCTCGGCGTCAGGCAAGTCCACTGTCGCCACTGCTCTTGAGCAGCACCTCCTGCACCTTGGTGTCGCCGCATACCGTCTGGACGGCGACAACGTCCGCTTCGGTCTCAACAAGGACCTTGGCTTCTCTGAGGCCGACCGCAATGAGAACATCCGCCGTATCTCCGAGGTTGCCAAGCTCTTTGCTGACTCCTCCACCATTGCCATCACCTCCTTCATCTCCCCCTACCGAGTCGATCGTGACGTCGCCCGTGACCTCCACGCCAAGTCTAACGAGAACGGCGACGAGGCCATCCCCTTTGTCGAGGTCTACGTTGACGTTCCCCTTGAGGTTGCTGAGCAGCGTGACCCCAAGGGCCTGTACAAGAAGGCTCGCGCTGGTGAGATCAAGGACTTCACTGGCATCTCCGCCCCTTACGAGGAGCCCAAGAACCCCGAGATCACTATCAAGACCCACGAGAAATCGGTCGAGGAGTGCGTGGCTCAGATTGTTGAGTGGCTCCAGGAGAAGGGCTACCTCGCCATCAACAAGTCTGCTTAGGACATTATGAGGGTACAGCGCTTGTGTTTCAAAAGTAGTAAAATATAGATCTGGATATTACTGTCATGGAGGTGTCGGTTCTCTTTCGCTCCCTCCCTCGTCTCCTTTTATTTCATTCCACGAACATGAACCCGTCAAGGAAGCTCGAGTTCGTAATAAACAAAGGCCGAGTACTCGTGACCCTCCCCCGTCGCAAGGCCAGCTGCCGCCATGTCCGAGCTCAGCTGCGCATCGTCCTTGGTGATTTTACCTCGCTTGTCTCGTCCGAATGCGTTTCCTCCGAGATAAGAGTAGTTCTTGTTGAGCGCCGCCTTGACCTTGGGGGCAAGCTTCGTGGTTGTCTGTTGGGAAACCCCAGTTAGCATTTGGGGACCACCTCTGTCCTACTTGGTAGGTTCTAATGGGAGCTAGGGGGAACAGGAAGATGAAAAAGGAAAGAAACGGGTTGGAGGCCAGAGAGGGAGAAACCATACCTTTATCAAAGCCGTCACATAGTCGAGGGGGAGGCCATATCGAAGAACGGCCTCAACGAAAACACGCAGCGTCATGACATGAATCCAGATCATGACACTCTCACTCCAACCCGTACGTCCCATGCGTAGCGCCTCTACGCACACCTTACGCTCTTCGTTAGTCACCCGGTCGAGCTCCTTTTGCTCTTCTTCTCGGCCACCCTCAACATGCTTGAATTGACGCGGCGCCCACTTCTGTTCGCGACACTTTTGCAGAAACTCGGCGCTGTGTTTCTTGAATGTTGCAACGGCGAAAAGAACGAATTCGTCGTCTTGGGCAATCTGAACAGCGGACCGGGGGACCACCATGGGAGATAGTGTCTCGTAGGCCTTTAGGAAGTCCTTCTTAGCGTTCCCAGGAACAACGATGAGGTGTGTCTCAATATACTCGGAATCTTGGATTAGAAGAGAGGGGTTGACGATAGGGGCCAGAGACTTGGTAGAAAGGTTTCCACTATGAAGGCTATCAGTCACCACAATCGCATAGACACTACCCAAGAATCGGGATACTCACGTCTGACGGCGGTGAAGTGCAGAGAGATTTGTCTTGACTGCGTTGTACTGGTTGAACTTTGTCTTGACGTCATTGTCGACAGTTACGAGCTCCTAGAGGTTGGTCGTTAGTTCCAATGTTCAGGCATCAAGGGAATCCGGCACACGCCTTTTGCAAGGTGCTGATGAGTTCTGCCAGAGGCTTGTCGGCTCGGTATCGAATCTTGTTCCAGCTAAAGGTACTCAGGTACTGGTCGGTAGGCTCTGTTCGGGGCATTAGTGTCTAGCTGGAACGGAGATCGTAGGGGCAACCCACTGTCGTTGACCATTTTGTACTGAGCAATGCGATCCACGTCACCATCAAGAACGTTCTTCAAAGAATCAGCGACCTTGGCGACAACAACCTGGCAAGAAGCCTCGAGCTTGGCTAGTTCATCGGCCTGTTGAACGAGAGCATCTAGGGTGCCAATCTTGAAGTCGGGAATGTTAAAAGGCAGAACAGTGCCATAGTCGTTGGAGACGGTAGCTCTCAAAGAGGCGACGGCATCGCTCTTGTCATTGGAGTCGAAGCCCCCAAGAGGTAGCGACAGTAACGCATACTTGGCTGACATGATGATTAGGGCGAAGGTCGAATGATAGGTCGAGGAGAGAAATGGACGGTGGGATCTCTAGGATATTGCGTAGGTTGCGGGCGGAGTGGATCGGAGAGATAGTCGCAGAAGAGCGAATGTGGCTCGGTGACGCGGAGCTGCAGAGTGGAGTTGGATGTATGTCAAAGTTATGTCTTCATTGGAAATAGGTTCAGTCGAGTAGTCCAAATATGTCCAGAAGGCGCAGGACTGGTGATATTGTTGGTGCTGATGGTGACGACCAAGCTCCAAGCAACAGCAGCAACAGCTTGACGCCATGCATCATTGGAGAGACCAGCCCAAAGTTGGCAAGAAGCAGTGGCTGGTGTCTGGATGCCTAAGTGTGGCTTTCGCCGCGTTAGATGCATACATATACCCGTTCTAACCCAAAGTTTAGCCATCGTCTGTTCCCCATTGAGACACGAGACCCACTTCTCCCCGGGCCACCACGGGGGGAAAGAAAGCCCCCTGTCCTGTCCTGTCGCAAATGTTCCACCCACTAACATGAGATTCAACTGCCGTCCATAGCGCAAATCTACACTCACTCAACACCACAGCCACAGGTGCAGAACGATTGGATTGTCAGCAACAAATTTCGTTTCAAGGCAGCGCCGTGTGGTCCACAAGAACTCGTTTTTGAACAATATAAGAATCTCCGTTCAATCTTGGGGAATGTCCTTTCTAGACACTTTGGCGCATCGGGAGCAGAGATCCTCCTCGACGCCATGGACGAAACGGCGCGTATGTATACACCATCATCATCAGCGTCGCCAACTTGTCCAGATGACTGAGTGATCTGACACGAGTTTATAGCATCTGAGAATGTAATCACTTCCTCTCCTTCCTCTCCTTCCTCTAGACCCGACTCGATCTCTGCGTCTCCGTACGCAAGCCCCCAACCCGCAATAGATGCGCAAACTGAGATGCCTGAAGCTGCCGCCGAGCCCGCCCCTTCAGCTCCAACGCAGAGTCCGACACCAACGACATCCATAACAACGACTGCCCAAACCACTCGTCAAGACCAGAACGCCTCATTGGATGAGCAGCCCGCGCCGCCTCCAAATGTAATTGTACCTCGTGATGTCCCTGCGACCACAAACGAAACGGCCGCTCACCCGAAACCATTCGGTGCTATACCACTCACTCTTACCGCAAGCCCAAGTCCTCTTCACGATGGCCGCATCAGAAACCCGGTACCCAACAAGCTCAAGGGCAAGACGGATGGCACACGGGGAGAGTTCAGCGTCATGCAGGTGGAGATGCCAAAACCGATGATGACAGTACGGGATTTGGCAGCAAAGCGTTCCAGTGAAGCAACTGTTGCTGCCGCGATGGCGGCTCAGGCAAAGGGCTACATTCCCCTTCGCTGGCGAAGTCAGCTTGTGGCTGCAAACACCACGCCACAACCTCAATCTTCTAGTTCACCTGCTTTCGCGCAAGCTCAATCAAACCAGTATCCGAATCCCGTTGTTCTTCCAGCCCCCCCTAGGCCAGCTCTTCCCGATCGAAACAGCTCCGAGTTTGTTGCTCCGCTCCCTCCGCCCC
>JABFEV010001371.1:0-22449 GCA_013618395.1 Fusarium domesticum | reverse complement strand
ATCGCTTCACATGTCTTTTTCAACCCTCCACTTCCCCCCCCCCCCCCTATGATCTGTCCAAAAAGAAACTCGCAAACAGCCCTCATAACAACCATACCGTCATGATCGATTCGCACCCTCGCAACAGCGTCATCGTAGAGGTCCTGGCTCACAAGATTCTCCTCGTACCTCTCGTTCAGCCACGACATGGACACGTCGCCGTCGAACTCGGGGTGGCCCTGGAAGCTCAGCACACGACCTCGCTGGTACATGACTTGCACGTCGCAACGGGGGGACGAGGCAATGACATCGATTCCGGGAGGGGCTTGGATGACGGCGTCTTTGTGCATTTGGTGGATTTTCTGAAATACTTGAGTTAGTTTACTCGGTGTAGGCTTTGTAAAACGGAAGAGGACCTTGTCAAGGAGGTTCTTACCAGTGTCTTTTGGCCGAAAAGGTCGGCACCTGAGAATGTCAGGTCGATCTTGCAGACGCCTAGTTCCCAACCTCCAGGGTTGAGACCTGTTCTTCCACCAAGAGCTCTGGCAATCATCTGATGACCATAGCATATTCCCATGACGGGTTTCTGAGCAGCGTACGCCCCCCTGATCAAGTTGAGCAGGCCTGGGACCCATTCATCGCCGTCGGTAACAGTATGCTCTGTAAACGTTAACGTTAGCTCTTTTCCGCACAACACTCAGACTTGAAAAAACTTGCTGCTCCCCAGGATCAAGACACCGTCGAGGTCGTTGACGCTTGGGACGGACTCGCCGTTGAACATGCATGCCTTCTTAAGAACGAGAGTAGGCGTCTTGATGCCAGTCTCTTTCAGGCTGCGACGAAAGATGGCCGAGGCAATGTCACCGTAGGTGCCATGTTTGCCGAGGATGTCGGGACGAGGAGGTTCGAATTCAAGGACGGCTAGGTTGAAAATAGAGGCCATTCTATGGTACAAGGTTATGCTATTTAGAAGTGTTTGAGGAGTATTGCTTAAGGAGTGTTTGTGATGAAGTGTGTTTGGCTTAGGTTACGGTTCTCTCAACAAGTCAAGATATTTACCTTGACTCCCGTTTGCCTTGATATTCGCTTATGCCCCTGACAGCAGTCTAAAGTTTGAAAGGAAAAGTTCAGGATGATTCACCGTCAAGGTGAAGAAGCAGCAACACGTCTTTTATAACCCCAAAGCCCTGCCTCTCCGCCCTCCTCACTCTGTTATTAAAATTGCAACCTGCATGGCTGAACATTAGTAACAAGAAGAAGAAAAAGAGCAGAAACCAATATCCTGCATCCAAAAGTCAAAATTTCCCTTCTCCTCGTTAACAGAATTTCTGCTTTCTCACGACGGAATTATGTTACTATCTGGAGACGGTTTTACGTTATAACTAGGTTTCCATTACCCCCATTTTTCACCCGCCCCGTCACGCGGGACCATTGAGATGACTAAAACACACCGAGTCTGTATAGCCTCGATGAGTTTCTTGGGGGTAATAGTTTCGTTTTTTTTTGTTCGTTATTGAGGGCAAGAAGGCGCAGTGGACGTGGGGAGGGGGGTAGAGAAGAGAAGAGAAAGAAAATTCTCTGCTCATGCATCCATGGACCTTGTGATGGGGTTTGTTTCGAGCCATGTCCGGGGCCGAAATCGGAAAGAAAGATAAACGGCACGGCAAAGGTGAATGAGAAGAGTCTAGATTTGTTTTCTAGAAGAACAAGAGGGCGAGGCTCTCTTGGAGACTGAAGTTTCTTTCAAGTTCTAAAGCTTGCCCTTACATAAACCCAACTTCACCCCATGATTGCTCATACTCGCCTATTCCACAACACAACCATTTTTCTATCTTCTTTATTCAAACATTCTTTTAGTACGGGAGTAGGCATTCGTAAGTGCAAAAGAGATACCCCTCTCTACTCAATAACATCATTTTCAGCCCCTGCTCGTGAGCCACTGGGATACACATGCTTTCAGTTTCGACATGCTTCGTTGATGCAGTGTTGATCATGAACCAACACATCACATGACGATTTGCAGGTGGTATTATATGCAGTGCAAAGAAAGAAGCGATTCATCTGATTTGTTGAATAATGTGTGCTGTGGGAGATGTGATGCGTGCTGTCTAAGCTCGATTGAACGGAGGAAGCAGAAAAGAAAGAGATACCTACTGATCCGTCCAGTCTAGGAGCAGACTATATCCCAATAATAATCTGTCTTTAAATCGATTAACCTCTCTAATCAAGCCTGTTCGCAAACTCAGTATTATACTCCAAGAATCAATGACGTGTCCCCTATATCTACAATCATCACAACCATCAAATCTACAACAACAACTCAGAAACAATCCCCCGCGTGTGCTTCACCAACGACACACAATGAGGATCCTTGTCCTTTTGATGCGCCATTCTCGTCCCAATACCCGGCAGAAGAGGAACATGACCCGAATGCCATAACTGCTGCCTCTCCTCCATCATCTGCAGCATGTCCATAAACGTCGTAGAATCACCCGAGCATGGTCCGAAAATCGCCCCCTTGACTGCCTTCTTCGCGAGCATCTCCCACTCGGAAAAGTCTAGACTCACGGAGAACCCATCAGATTCGGACCCCTCGTGCTTCTGGGTCTCGCCATCGTTGATGATTATGTGCTTTTTCTCGTCGTGCTTGGCGCGGTGTGTCTCGTCCTCAATCGTCATGACAATTTTTCTAACCTCCTCTGCGAGTGAGCAGATTAGCGCGTTGAGGAGCTGCGCGTTCTGCATGGCCCAGGTGAAGTTGGTAGGACACACGGTGCACTGGATGATGGTCGCTGCCTTGGCAATCAGGTGTCGTAGACGGGAGAGACGACGGGCGAAAGGTAGTTCATCTGCTGTGCGGATCTCTTCAAATGAGAGGTATAAATTCGCTAGACAGGCGCATGTCTGGAGCTCGGATGTTGTTTCGAGTGCCAGTAACGTAGGATCTACGTTTGCCTCGCTCACGCACCTAAGTAAGACACATCAGTATTGATATGGCCCTTCACAAGACCATCTGTCTCTTACCCCGAAGAAGGCGTATCTGTGCTTAAGCTGGGCGCATCGCGAAAGCACCCATCTAGAGCCCTCTTGTCAGTCTCACTCCTCGCGTTCGGCACAATCTCGACCCATTCAGTAGACGGCGCCGTCGTCTCCTGCCCGTCAATTGGCTTGCGTCTTTTTGGCCTCCCCATGGGCCTTTTAGCAGAATAATAGCATACTTGTCCTGAAGTAAGACATCTCTCACACTCGGGGTATCCTCCGTCACATCTAAGTTTCTTTTGTCCTAGGTCGAGGTCAGTATATCATCTGGAAATGAGGAAAGCTTCAAGTGGAATCCGGGAGACTCACTGCAGAGGTCACAGGACGCCCGTCTAGTGACGGTTTCTTGCACATCCGTCATTAATAAAATTCACATGCAAACACACATCAACAAAATTCTTCTACCCTTGGCAACTGTAAATTTGAAACTTTGGTCGTCAGCGCCAGCATTAGCATGACAATCCTCAGTCTACCATCTATCTCACTGTCTAATGTTAGAGAAGACGTGGAGCCGACGGCCCCGCAGGTCCCGACGCTGATAAGATAAAGCACGTCGACCAGCATCGGAAGCCCGGCGCATTCCTCTCCGACCACCCAACCACCGAGAGCAAAAAAAATTTAGGAAATCTTTATCAGTTAGCCCCCACTATCAAAAGATTCTTGAGACTCTACATCCGCAGAATACAAGCATATTTTGCGATTGCGACAATGGCACCTTCAAAAGAACTTATCAAGCCCACTCCCGCTGGCGTGGTCACAATTGACCCTGACCAGGTTGGTTTTATTCCCAAATATCTTTTCTTAACGGCACCGCTAATCCTCCATTCAGACCCTTAAAGCCTCCAAAGCCCTTCTGGCTCACATCAAAAAGACCACCAAGGAAAAGGCTGCCGAGTCCGGAAAGCGCAACCTTCTCGAGGATGACGATGATGAGAACTCGGCCGACCTGCCCATCTGGCTCACCCTGACCACTAAGCGCCACATCGTCGACAAGGCCCGTCTCCAGCCCGGCAAGATCATCCTCCCCCACCCTCTCAACACCGACGAGTCCACTACCATCTGCCTCATTACGGCCGAGCCCCAGCGCGCCTACAAGAACATTGTCGCCTCAGAAGAGTTCCCCGCCGAGCTCGGCAAGCGCATCACCCGTGTCATTGACTTTGGCAAGCTCAAGGCTAAGTATGGCCAGTATGAGGCCCAGAGGAAGCTCTTTTCCGAGCATGATATCTTCCTGGGCGATGATCGCATCATCAACCGGTTACCAAAGGTTCTCGGCAAGACCTTTTTCAAGAGCACTCAGAAGCGCCCCATCCCCGTCGTTCTGCAAGCCAAGGCCCCCAAAGTCGACGGCAAGCGCACCAAGCGCGAGAAGACAGAGGACACGACCAATGCCAAAACTCCCGTCGCCATGGCCAAGGAGATCCAAAAGGCCGTTGGCGCTGCCCTGGTCAGCCTTGCGCCCACCACCAACACCGCCATCCGCATCGGCTACTCCAACTTCACTGCCGAGCAGATCGCCGACAACGTCGACGCCAGCGTGACGGCCCTCGTGGAGAAGTGGGTTCCCCAGAAGTGGAGGAACATGAAGAGCGTCTACATCAAGGGTCCCGAGACGACCGCTCTGCCAATCTGGATGACGGACGAGCTGTGGATCGACGACGCCGACGTCGTCGCTGAGACGGAGGAGAGCAAGGCCGACAAGGAAAAGGCAAACATTGGCAAGAAGCGCAAGTCTCTCGACAACACCCAGGAGGAGGCCGAGTCGCCCGCGCCCAAGAAGAAGGCCAAGAAGCAGCTGCCCGCGGGCGACGACGACAAGCTCGACAAGCAAATCTCGGACCGCAAGACACGGTTGAGGAAGCAAAAGGCGGCGGCCAACAAGGCCGTTGACAACTGATCTGATGGTTTGCGTAATCTACGGCATCGGTGTTGAGGCGTTGTGCGGGCAGGAAAACCAAAATAAGACTATATTTGCCTTGATAGATGTTCAATTACGAGTTGGCGTGGCCGCTGATTCATAACTTGGCTTTCAATTATGCAATTCTGATTCCAGCGTACAAATCCCCGTCACATTGATTCTGAACTCAGCCACTCGTACCCTTAAACTTACAACTCCTCTGACTCGAAGAAACTATGGCTCATGTAACCCTTCTCAGGGACGAACTTCCTGTCATAGAGGCCAAAGTACTCGACAAGGGTCTCGTTCAGAATCTCGTCAAACTTGGCAAGATGTCCACCGGTAGTGCTTCGGAACCTCAGACCTCCCTTCCGGTCAAGGTCTCGCAGGCCGATCCAGTCCTCCTGGTAAATCTTTCGGGCCCGCAGGGGAATGATCTCAGTGCCGTTGACCTCCTCAAACCAGGAAGTCTCCTTGGGGAAAACCATATCATCATCCTCGTACATCCACATAACAAAGTTGCTCAAGCTGGCCAGGTTCTTAGCGTACTCAACATTCTTGAGTTCGCGCTCATTGTTGATGTCGGCCAGGAAGGCAGAGTGCTCCAGGTAGTTGTCGTAATCCTGAGGATCACGGAAGTACTGGGCAGGGACCAGACGCGACTGGACGAAACTGCTCCAGACGTTATATTTGAGTAGGGACATGGCACCTCTGCATAGCCAGTCGGTAGCTCGGCATTCCTTAAATTCGACAACACCGTTGTGTTGGCTACCCAGGGTCACCAGGCTGCGGATGGGAGGAGAATTGCATCGCTCAACGTAGCCACGCAGAAACTGACCACCCTGGGACAAGCCGATGGCGTCGATGGCGGGGGCGGTAGAGAGGATGGGATGCCTGGCAAGTGCTTCGCAGACAATCTCAATCTGAGCGGAGACATTGCCCTGGAAGGTAGCGGATTGATCAGCGCTAGGGTCCTCAGCGACAGCAATAGGATAGACGAAAGTGCCGGGGTTGATTTCCTCGGCGACTTCGGCGATCCAATCCATGGTGTCACTCTTGTAGTTGTCCCCTAGACCGTGCCAAATGACAATAGGCAGAGGGTTGTCATCTGAGTCGTCGCTGGTCCTGGCGGCGGAGCCAAGGGTCGCAAAGACACCAGCGGCAAAGCCGTACCTTAGAATAGAGGAGCTATGCATGATGGAGGACTCTGTAATAGCGAGGTCCAGAAAAGGCGTTGTAGAATGATGATGATGTTGATGGTAGCTTTGCCACGAGCTGGAGGCATCAACTTCCGGAACTGGATCGGAACTGGATCGGAACTGGTGGGGGCGGGTCAAGCTCACCACCTAAGGCAATTGATCTTCAGACACAGCAAACAGACCTAGATGACTCCAGATCTCCTCGTGAGTAATGTTTAAAATGAGCTTATTCTGAACAATCTAGGTTGACTCATGGAGGCTTTTATGCCATTTAATGAGTCGCTTGAATTGCCTCGTAGGGCTAGAAGCGTATGTCACGATCAGGACTTTGAAGGCCGCGTCATCTTGCCCAAGGGTGCCAGAAGCAGCCATAATGGCAGCCTCATTATCGAATCAACCTCTCAGTTACCACCCAGACCTTGAATAAAGGACGTGTAGCTCGTATTTATGGTATGTGATGAGCATATTCTGTAGCCAAGGCATAATAATTCTAGTGATGACCCTGCTGCCACACTCGCAAATCCAGGGATGGCCTATCCATGTCATTTCATGATTCCCAACCTACTGCGCTCTTCTAAAAGAGAATTACACTTGATAAAGTTTCAAGATGATCCCTTCGGGAATAAGAGCCAGGTGTAACAGCTAGTATAGTATACAGTTTAAATGAAACTACGAGTTAATTTATCTAAACTTTGTTGAATTAATTCATTCTTGGTTCTTGACTTACTCGACGCTGGAAAAGCAGCCGTTGTTGAAAACACCCCATACATCATGATGTGGCTGAACCTTTCCAGCCACACTTCAACATTCTACCTCGTCGCATCCAAAGCTTCTTCTTGCGATCTTCAACGTCCATTACAAGCAACCAGCTACACTCAGCCTCGATTCGATACCTACGCCACCTCGATCTCAGGCTTTTCAAAATGGGTCTCTCCTTTGCTTAGAAGCCAAAGTTAATCCCTCCGAAAAAGCAACGCCCCAAACGACGCAGACCGTCCAAGACTTCAATCGCATCGCAAAAGCACGTCGAACCTCACTCCTTTTGGCCAGTGTATCAGCACGGTCCTGTACGAGACCATCACCACACGTTCGCCGGGGACTTGTCTCCGGAAATTCTCACAGACATGGTGCCCTCAACGGATCGACCAGGCCAGTCGAATGGCGACACCATACCCAAAATAGGTCCCCATCCTGGCTTCATCTCGAGCTCGAATCAATACACTTCGGAGCTCAAGCTGCGGCGCATGCTCAAGGAAAATGGCTGTGATCCCGCGAGGCAGGATAACTACCGTCTGCAGGGTGTTCAGCTAATCGACAACGTCAGAGAGTATCTTCAACTGTGAGTAGGTCGTCCCCTTGTGTTTCTTTCCTGCAGACCTTGGATAAGCTGACAGAGTCAAGACCTGTTCGCACCTTTGATACAGCCTGCACATACTTTCACAAGTTTCGACTCAACTTTCGCGACGCAGAGTACAACTACCAAGATGCAGCACTGGCGTCATTGTTTGTAGCCTGCAAGGTCGAGGACACTATCAAGAAGTCAAAAGAGATTCTCGCTGCGGCGTACAATGTCAAGAATCCAGAAAAGCCGGCAGCTCCAGATGACAAGGTATGTTTCTGAACACGCTTGCCTGAGTGGTACTAATACAATGTAGATTTTCGAATCTCCTGGCAAAATCATCATTTGCCTTGAACGTCTGATCCTTGAAACAATCGGCTTCGACTTCCGCACGCGATACCCCCAGAAGCTACTCGTCAAAGTAGTCCGCGACATCTTTGGCAAGCAAGAAGGCCGAGACTTCTTCGCAACAGCATACACACTGTGCATTGACATGTACAAGACATTTGTGCCCATCAAACGCACAACGTTCAGCATGGTCATGGCAGTTACAGAGCTCACGGCGCTGATGAGAGAGGAGCATGTAGATAGAGTACGCGAGTACGCAGCTTCGAAACGACAGTACCACCGCGGCGCCGTCATGGAGTCGATGCTCGACATTCTTGATCTCTACGTACAGCATCACAAGTCCACAAAGCTAGGCTCCCAATTCGACCTGAACAAAATCATCGACATCAAAATCCGCCTCAATAACGACCTCGACAAAGCCTTCGAGCCACGATACCTCTTCTTCTGCTCCCGCTGCGAAGCCGAGGACCCGCAGCCCTCGACTCCCGCATCTGTCACATCCCCCGCTACGTCAACATCCTGGCCCGGCGACGCCTCCAGCCGGAGAACGGCGCGCGGACAGGACGGCACGATGCGGTTCGTCTTCGACCCAGAGATCGCAAAGTCGGAGCAGGAGACGGTCTCGCAGTACTTCAAAGCGGAGTTCGAGGACCATGAGGTGGAGGTTGAGGAGCCGGTGCCTCCGCCGCCACAGCATGAGGGCGGTAGAGGCGGGTATCACGGGCATAGAGATCGGGGGGAGCATCGACGTGGTGGGCCATATGGGGGGTATAGAGGGGATAGGCATTACAAAAGAGGAAGACGCTATTGATGAGTCCCTAGTTGTCAGAACTTTGTATTATTCACATCAGAGTCGAATAGCAATCTAGCCGCCTCGCTGACATATGTCGAATCGACCAGACATGCATTTGATAGAAAGTCGCGATATTATACATCACAACAAAAGTTGGCTTTTTAAAATGTAAACTCATAAAATCCCTAGTAGCAGATATAAATCTATCAAATTCTATACATGTCTAACCCCTAATTCTCACGTCAACTTCACCTTCTCCTAACTAACACCCGTCTGCTGAACACCCGTCCTTCGCCCCTCGTTCTCCATCATTGTCAAATCCTCTCCCGACGGCCCACTCGACCTCACACCCTCCAGAGCCTCCGTCTCTGTCTGCGCCGTTCCCTCGACGCTCTTCACACTACTAGCCTTGCTGACATCCGCGCTCGTAGGACTCTGCACCCTCAGGCCCAAAACCTTTTGCGCGTCGGGGTCGTCTATTTCCGCGCCCTTCCAGTCCGCGGGCCTGGTCTGCGGGACTGGCTGTCCCTCTGCCGGCTCGACGATTTCCTCGGGCGTAGCGTCGCTACCTGCTACGCGCCACACCACGGCTATGCGGTCCATTGCTCGAGCCCCCTTGCGGCTGGAGCCTTTGATGCCATCCATGGCGTCCCACTCGATGCCGAAGACGCCGCTTTCGGAGGGCTGGCCGTTGTTTTCGGGGCCTTGGCCTTCAAAGAATGTGTTGAACCAGACGTGGGCTACTGCTGTGACCATGGTGAGGCCCATGCTCTTGTGAGTTTTGTTGCGGCGCTCGACAGAAATGTTGACGTCGCTGTTGGGGATTCGGATGGGCTGTTTTGGCTTGAGAATTACTGCCATGCCTCCTGGCTCGGGGTCTGCTAGCTGGTCGGTGACGTCTGTCTTGGAAGATGACGCGCTGGTCTGGACAGGCTGGCCCTTGATCTCTTCCGCTTCTGACTTTTGTAAGCTTCCTGGGGATACCTTGTGTAGTATGTCTGTTCCTTTTCGCTTCAACGCATGCGCCTTGTTGTGTTGCTTCTCTGGTTGCTTCTCTGGTTGCTCCTCTGAACTACCGGGGTTCGTCGCATCTGCGTAATCCGCTTGCTCCGGTGCCTTTTGGTTACATTTTGTGACGGAATATCCAGCCATTTCCCATATCATGTCTCCCATGCTATTCTCCTCGGGCATGTTTGGGTCAACAAGCACACGTTCCTTCTTCTTGAAGGTGTGGAATACATGAATCCGCTTACCCTCGTCTGCGAAGCCCTCGATGTCAACCTTGACACCGCTGCGTAGACCCCAGACGTGGATCTCAACGATCTCAATAGGTCGATCTGTGTATTTCTTGCCGCCGTGGGTCCATCGCTCGACGTAGCTGATCCATCGAAGCTGTGAGGGAATGGAAACACCAGCGCCAAACTTGGGACGCATGCGACGTTCGGTAAAGCGGGCGAGGGCATCTTCTGGCTTCCATCCCTCCTCGGAGATGAGGTAGCTACAGCTCATGGTTCCGCTGCGTCCCTTGCCTGCCTTGCAGTGCACAACTACTACTCTCGACTTGCGCTTCGCTTCTCTATAAGTCGCATCGCCGGCCTCTTTCCCTGAAGTCACCGGTCTGCCATCTGGTCCAATTGCTCCTCCTTGCACGTCACCTCCGTGAAGCCAGTTGCGCATGCTCGCCATGATCATGGGCACAAGTCGGAAGGGCGGCGGGTGGTGGTCAGGCCATGGGTAATGCCTCACGCGTCCATATACTGACTCGTCGGGGTAACCTGTTCCCTCGGCACGGAACTCCCAGATTGCCCAGTCATCTCCGTGTTTGGTATCGAGGAATTTGACGAGTTGATCAAGAGGGTTTCGGTAGGCGAGCTGAGGGTATGTTTGCGAAGGGCCGGATCTGGACAGGTCATGTCAGTTGTGAGATCAAGTCGGTGTAAACAGAATGTAGCAGTTAAATATGTATATTGCTTCAACGTACGTCGCAATGATATTGTCCGTCACATAGCAAAGATCTAGACCAGCTTCAGCATGTCGAGCTCTAGGGCTGGCGACAATTTGTCGCAATATAGAGGCCATAATCCGTTACAGCCGGTGCCAAATCGATGGCAGAGAACAGGAGGCTAAATGTTTTTCAGTAAATCTTGACAATAGCAACGAGACGGGAGGGGGGGTATCACGTCAAGAAGAAGGGATGATGTTGCGAATAGATGAAAGGCCTCAAGTTCCATGGTTCAGGCTTACGACGTCATGCGACAATGCCCCACTATCTCTAATACCGACTCTATGGAGACGGCATCTCCGTCCTTATCATACTCATACTGTTTGGTATAGGCCTAGGTCTTGATTGTAAAGCAAAGCGAATATTGCGTCATTGATTATATCTAGACACTCTCATCATGTTAACATTGAGCCTATAGTCTGTGTTTCGGTAACTTGTTCAACACATGGACCTTGAGCTCCAGTTCGTCCCGTGCCACTTGGCTTCTCTACCAAAGCTGGTGATAATGGACAAAATCCACCTTCATCTTACAAAGCATGACAAGTTCAAGACAACTTTTTTTTATCATAAACTAAAGCTCGATAGAACAAACTAACACCATAAAGCATTCGCATACCCCTTCCCATGTCGTCTTCATCTCCAACCTTGGTCTCGTGTATGGCCAAGTTCCAATCTCTGTTGCTTCAAACCGAGCTCGAGCTCAAGCTCAGCCTTCCAAACTCCTACCGAAATGAGATAACTCGTACAAAAAGAAGTCTTCCAGTACAGGTATAGGTCAAGCACAGCCATGGCCAGAACCAAAGCTCCTCTATCTCGTCTCCTCTTCCAACATTCGAGGCCGTGAACAATTCAAGGCCGTGATTACGCCGCATCGCAGACTGCACATCTTCTCGGATCCCACTCGTATCGTCGTGGTCCATTTTACTTGTCGTGTTTTGTGCACACACGAACGCTTCCAATTTCTGCAACCATTGGGCACGTTGTCGGAATTCTTTCGATATGTGCCATTATGCACAGCAACCTTATGAGGTCTTCTTGGCGGGACCACTGACGTACTTGCCCATGTCAGTAGCGTCGTGGAACTGCCTAGCACCGTCCTTGATGGTGCGCCAGACCTGGCCGGCGGCCGGGGGGGTACCCTGAGCAGCGACGAGAGAGTCGACGCGAGCACCGAGGGTGGTGAAAGAGTTCTGGACATGGGAGCTCTGGCTGTAACGCGCACGGAGGAAGACGGTGTAGAGGCCGATAAGGATCCAAGATCGGCGCTGGAAGAGAATGGCCGACAGAAGGATACGGAACCAGAGGAGGATCTCGAGGCTGGAGACGATGGCCATGGAAGCATCATAGTACTGCTTGACAAAGGCACCGATCTG
Organism: Fusarium domesticum; assembly: GCA_013618395.1. Classification (NCBI taxonomy): domain Eukaryota; kingdom Fungi; phylum Ascomycota; class Sordariomycetes; order Hypocreales; family Nectriaceae; genus Fusarium; species Fusarium domesticum. The sequence continues at coordinate 10,480 of JABFEV010001371.1, read as the reverse complement.
ATCAGCGAGAGGGCTGTTTACCGCGGGTCGGTGGTTGGGCGAGGCACCATCGGCAGCGGCAGCGTCAGGAGCGCTCTTGGGGGCGGAGAGAGCGGGGATCAGGTTGGCGCGAGTGTAGGTAGCAACGTGGAAGACCGAGAAGATGGCGTAGGGGAGAAGAGCCAGAGGGTACTGGGGAGTGAAGAGCCAGACGAGGGCCATGACTGAGCAAGGTTAGCAGGAAGGTCAAGAGGATCAGCAATGGCAAGATAGGAGCAAACTTACTGAGATACTGAATGTTCTCATCGGAGAGGAGGCCGACGACGCCACCGGGAGCACGGTTGCCTGTCTTGGCGCGGGCGCGCAAAGTCTTGTAGACGACGATGCCATAAGTGACGGCAGCAGAAATAAAGGCAGTACGGTACGAGAACTGGGCCATTCGAGTGTAGTAGTTCATTCGGAACCAAGAGAGGCCATAGCGAATCGTGGTGAGAATTAGAGTGAGGTGTCTGTGAGAGAGGAAAAGGTCAGTCACATGTCGCACCACAGGGCAGGCAGGGCAAGGCAGGGACGGGATAGCTTTGAAGCTATCGTGGCCCCTTTGCAAGCGCCCACCAAGGCAGAAATGAGGTTAGCGATCAGAAAAAGCTTACCCAACAAACCAGGCGACTAATAAAGAAAACAAGAGTTAGCACACGAGTTCATTGTTGTCGGCGCGGACCAGAAATGTTGCGCTGGAAGAGATAACACGTACACTGCAAGGTCTTGGCCAAGGCCAGCAACTTCTCCTGCAGAGGAAGATTGGGGTTCGGCGGGGGAGCCATGGCGTCAGATGAGGGGAAAGATGCTGTTGAAAGCTGTCGCTAGAGAATGAGTTGATGAGAAACAAAAGGTGAGCGTGGGCGAAGGTATGTAAAGATTGAATCAATGGTTTTGTCGCGAGAGACGGACGGGGTGGAAAGGTGATGATGTAGAGAGTAGAGTGGAGGAAACAGGTGCGAGTTGTGCGTGGGTTAGGAAAGATCCCAAGTCCCAGAGCCAAGGCACAAGGCAGGGTGCATGTGCGGGTTGGATGGAATGTTGGTGGCAGTGACGCGCGCACCTGAAAGCTGGTCCCTCCTGTCTCGGTCAGCTCAAAACCTAGGCCCAAGCTTGCCCTCTTCTTAGCGTCTCATCGGACGGGAGCTTCCATCCACCATCAGAAGCCCCCTCTCGTCTAATCACCCAATTTCCAGTGGCTGATTCCAGCATGTGGATTGTGCTGGAAGGAAGGATAAGTGCAGGGCAAAACGCACGGGTCTCTTTTGGGCAAGGGGTTCTGGCGCTATCTTGATGTTGTGATGAAGGCGGGGGGGGGAGAGGAGGTTGGTGAAGAGATATTGGGAGAAGGAAAGGGAGGTTGGTGGAATCTGTTTATGATTGAGTTTGTGATGTGATGTCTGCTTTTGAGACGTGTTGTTAAGAGATCTCTTGAGTTCATTTATTACTTTTGTTTTGAGACCATCGCTTGTTCTGAGGAATCTACAACTCAGGCATACCTGTCAATACCAACCTAGAAAAACATTCACAGTCATGGCAATTGCTTCAATGACGACAACTCGTCGAGCATACATAGTATGCAACAAACGCACAGCAGTGATTATAATCTAGGTAGCATCCACCATAACCTTGACTGTTGGAGGGTAACACAAGTCCTACTCTGCAATACTATAGCCATCAATCATGATGTACACCTCTAGTCCAACCTCACGCGACATCACTCGTTTCACTCACTGCAACTACAACTAGAATCAAGAGCCCATCATCGAACAATGCTCTCCATCTCCTTCAACTTGCTGTCCACTCAATTGCCGACCCCTTTCGTCATCGCTTGACGCCAGTGGCCAGCTTCTGTTTCGAGACCAAGGCCAAGGCCGAGCCCCTGTCGAGCTGAGTTCTGCTGTTGGCCACACTGATGGGGCCGGCCAATAGCCGGTTGAACGGATCCATGATTTCCTATAGCACTATGTATGTACGTCGGTAGTTTTTGTATGGTATCAAGGACCAAGGTACTCCGTATACTGATCGATCATCTCATGGCTGAAGATGCACTGATTTCTAGTCCATGATATCAATTGACGACTTCATGATTCCCAAGACTTAGTTAGGTTGTCTCTTGTGTCCCCTTATATGCTAAGCGCCGTGGACATGCGAGAGGCGGTACTACCAGACAACACCCCCGAGCAATGGGAAGAAGTTAGTATCATTAGAGTATTGACACAATGTGCGTATTTCATCAACAAGAACCGCTGAAACTAGCGTGTATACAAAAGTGAGTCTATGGTGTCTGAATGAAACACGATGGCTAGAGCTGATTATCCTACATGACCACCCTCAACAAATTGAGATATGATGTGGTTACAATACTCAGTCAACTACTCAATCAACTACTCAGTCAACTACTCACTTAGTGTGAGTCCAGTGTCATCACTCCAAAGTGTACCACTCTCAGCTCAGTCAGTCAACGACAGCCATTGTACTCTTACTTGCACGAAACTATTCGAAAGAAACGACTTTGTCCGAACCAAACGATGAAACATATAAATCCACAACCCTTGTTGTTTCATCTCGAGGTCTAATAGATAATAGGGCCAACTCAATAATATCCTAATAAGCTGGTAAGCTTACAACGATTCACCACCCAATTCAGCCTTTGAAACACTGCCCAACATGGAAATCAACACTGAAAACATGCTGCCAGATGATAAAAATCTCCTGGCAGCAATTTGTCATCTCGACCGCACAGGGTTATCCTCTGGCCGCAAACTTTATCTCTGGCTCTATCGACGAAGCAGTCCAGACGGAGTATCACACAACGGATGGCCGTCAACTTGATCCGCGTTTAAACCTATGAGCATCTAACTGGTCTCATGGCCAAGATCGGCGAAGAACGCATCTGGGATCCACTAGCCCGCGCCGTCGGCTGCAGTCTGTGCATAGAGGTTTCGTCGACCTGTGTCCGTCTAGTTGCGAGGGCCATGATGGTCTCACGGCCCAGGTGGACGTTCTTGGAGGATCGGGAAGTGACTCTTGGACTGAAGGCAAATAGTTTGGCATCTCAAATAGATCTGGCATTTTTGCATTACACTCCTTTCACTTCTCATAATGATATGATGCGCCATTTTTTCATCTTAAAGGAACGTACTGGTGTTAAATAATATTACTTCTCATGATGATATAAAGAGACATCCACTATTGTAAACTGACCAAGTAATCTAAAACACAACACTTCCATACACCCCCAGACCTGCCACTTGGCGCCTTCATTGACGCGGTGCCTGCTGGGATCGTTAGATGGGATGAAGCTTGACCAGTATCCCTGGACGACCGTGACGGCGCACTCGTTGATTTCGTCTTTGAAGTAGCTCCAAGGCGCGAATTCGCCGGCAGGGTGGAAAATAGCCATTGCTTCCATGTTGTGCGGGACGCCGACGCCCAGGACCATTTGCTCAGGGCCTTGGAGGTTGTACCAGTAGTTCCAGGATAAGGGAACGTCGTGGTGGTGTAGGACGTTGGAGATGTATATGCTGGGACACATGTATCACACGTCGTCGTAGACATCGCTGACATGTCTAAAGTAGCAGCCCCGAATGGGACAGCTGTCGTTCTTGTTAGGCCAGAGGTCGTTGATCCTGTTTGATTGGGCCAGCGCGGAGAACGGGAACTGTGCTTTGAGAAATCGTTGCTCTGCGCGAGAGTCGACGTGTTTGGCGACGTGAAGCTAGTGCCGCCGTTTGTAGTGTCGCCTGTGATGGTTGGGCCTTTGATGAACTTGCCCTGCTCGAAGAGAGTGTAAATGACGTCTGGGATGAAGTCGCCGTCCATCACCGGTGACCATTTGTAGAGGGGTGCTTCCAGATTTCTGGGATAGGGGCTGTCTTTGTTGACTTTCTGAATCTCCTTTGCAGACTTGGAGCGAATGCAGCCGAGAATGTCCTCGCCAAGGCGCCCCGAGACGGATAGCCAGGCTCTTGTACCGGTAGAAGGACTTGTTGGTAGTAAGCATGGTCCTAGAGGACACTGACTCTGCGGCAGCTGCACGGAAGAGGCCCTCGTCTCTACTACCGTAGGCAGTCAGATGGTGAGCTCCACTCGCAGCACCTGCCGACAGACCTCCCAAGAGCAACATGACCGAGGACACCTCCAAAAGTAGCAATGTGTCTCTGCACCTACTCCAGCCCCTTCCGCTGATCATGAAGGCCGATGTTGGGCGTGACTTTGTGTCAGTCGCCGAGAAAACCGTAGAGGCCGACGCGGTAGTTGAGAGTGACGACAATCATGCCCATGTCTTCTATTTTGAACCTCGACAACCCCAAGGGCGGTGCAGCATATCGCACACTCAGCCATTGCGTGATGCCGCCGTTGAGTTGCTTACCTCTGCTGTATTTGCTGTAGGAGAGATCAACCACGGGGTCAGATGCACCGGCAAAGGTCAGGAAAAGGGTAGCTAATAGAATGTTACTGTTCATTGTAATGCTTGAGTGTGTACGCTTGGTATGAGAATGCCCTCTTGGGCTGGCATTTATGCAGAGCTCGCTCCATGCTGGCCATATGGTTCTTGGTCTGGTCTGGACACACACTGAGCTTTTCTTGGGCTGTTACCCTTTTTGGACGATTAGACGTGAGAAGCAACTGTCGCAGCCAACAAACAAACATAGTGAATCATCTTTTGGTTAAAATGTCTCTTGGGTTGTTGAGCTTCCCTTGGCCAGCAAGCCGTAACCACTGCGTTATACTTGGCATCTCGTACAAGGCACCAGGCAACAAAAAAAATGATAGTCGCATACTATGTAACTTAAGTTTGACGGCCGGGAACGTCATCCCGTTGTAACACAATGATCGACCCTTTACTACCGATCTGGGGTGAAGCACAAGGCTGGTGACACCCCTGTGACGAATTTATTTCACAAGAGTTGGAAAATCAATGAGAATTTCGGATATTCCATTCCTGGGGGACATGAGATATGTGTTGGAGGCTGTGTTTTGGATGAAGCCTTGAAGGTGGTTTGTGTTTATTACATCTTTTTCATTTGATAGGGGTATTAATGTCAATTCTTCATCGAAGAAATCATAACTGACTTTTAGAGATAGTAGCATTATGTCGACGGTTAACTCGTATCAAGTTGCTGTATGGAAATGGTATGTTTTGATGGTATCACAGGCGGGGTGAGTATACTCGGATCACGTGGCAACGGTCACTTCTTCATGGTGATAATTGCTGGNNTCTAGCTAGGTGCTCAGCCGTGAGATGGAGTAGGAGACATCCCCTCGCTTGTGGCTGAACGCGCAGCTGCTTCGCCACGCCTTCCAGGCGTGGCTGAAGGCGTGTGATAACCCTCTTCTACTGCCTCAATTCCTCCTGTTCCAACAGTTTAAATGTGGAAGTTGACGTCAACAAGCTTCTGTCTTTATTATCAGTTCCAAACACCAAACGAAGGAAGCCATCAACTTACCTGTGTACACATAAGAATGTTGTCAAACCTAGAAATGAAAGATGTAGATTAGTAGCAGCTGAATTACGGATCCTGAACCACACATTTAGCTTTTCATCCCTAAATTTCTTTCCCAGATCAACCATGGCCCTTTTCCATCCTGTCGTGACGACCGTGTGTGTGGACAAGTCCACGTCATGAATGTTCAGGCCCCCAGGGAACAAGCCAAGGCCCACGAATCAATCCAAACAGACGGACCTTTGTTCCCGATCCCTGACACTGTGATACGCGAGGACCTGTTTGTTTGTTTGTTAGTTGAAAATCGAGCCTACCTCGTCTAGGGTAATGTTTACGTCTAAAAGACGTCAAACTTGTAGAACAAATTGTGTTCTCTAGCAGACTACAATGTTTTGCAATATCAGACATAGTTCACAGAGGGTATAAATAAGCTGTAGCCGTCCATGGTGTTGGGTTCGTCAATTAATCCATGCAATCTAACCACACATTCTCTACACTGGAATAAATACACTAAATGCTTGCATCTAGACATATCTCGCGCTTACTACCAAGAAGCTCTCTTCTACGGAAAGCACGTCTTACACCCATCCAGTCATTCCACATGTCACCGCCGATGCACACCAAGCCAACGAACCCCGACCCTCGGGAGAACCCAGCCAACGATATCATGCTACCCAAAGGCACAAACATCGGCCGTAAGCGGTTCTCTGATTTTGACCTTGCCGGAAAAACCTTTATCGTGACGGGCGGTGCGCAGGGCCTGGGCCTGGCGTTGGCAGAGACTCTCTGCGAAGCAGGTGGGAAAGGTTCGTGATGGGGAGGTTGTGTCCTTCTTTTCTTTTTTTCTTTCTTTTCTTCTTCTTCTTCTTCTTCTTCTTCTTTCTTTTTGAGTTCTGAGCTGACAGTGTGTGGAAAAAAGTCTATTGCCTAGACCGCGCAGAGAAACCTGACCACGGCTGGGATCAGGCTCAGAGCAGAGTTGTTCCAGAATGGGGTGGCGCTCTCCTCTATCGCCAGCAAGACGTCAAGGACGACAAAGGTCTTGACAGCGTCATAACATCCATCGCTGATGAGAACAAGGGCATCCACGGTGTAATCGCCGCAGCAGGCGTCCAGAAGATCCAACCAGCAATGGACTACACATCCGCGGATATCGCCGACATGCTCGCCATAAACTACACAGGTGTCTTCATGACAGCTCAAGCAGCAGCCCGCCAAATGTTCAAGTACAAGACCCGCGGAAGCATCTGTTTAATAGCCAGCATCTCGGGCGTGGAAGCCAACAAGGGCCTCATCTCACCCGTCTACAACTCCTCCAAAGCAGCCGTAATCCAGCTCGCCCGCAACCTCGCCATGGAGTGGAGTCCTGTGCGGAAGGATGGCACGGGGGGGATCCGCATCAACTGCATAAGCCCGGGACATATTATGACGCCCATGGTCGCAAAGAACTTTGAAGAGGTGCCCGGCATGAAGGAGGAGTGGGAGAAGGAGATTATGATGGGTAGGTTGGCGGAGACGCAGGAGTTTAAGGGGGCTGCGTTGTTTTTGTTGAGTAACGCGAGTACGTATATGACGGGGAGTAATCTTGTCATGGATGGAGGACACTCATCGTGGTAGATGGAGTATAATATCATAGCGTCTGTTAGATGTTGGTGCCTCTTGAGCTAGGCTCAGGGGTTCAACTGCATCGAGTTTATAGCAGCATAGAGACTTTTGCTAGATTAAACTTGTTCTACGTTGGAACCTTTTCATTATATGCTTTCATCATACCTCTTATCAACCGCACGATCCGGAGATGCTTCAATTAATCAATCTGCTCAGTCATGTTTAACATGCTTATCCTCTGCAGTTACACAACCCTTAAACTCTTGCTTTTACTAAACCTCCAAGAATAAGCTTTTCCATCGCAGCTTGCATATACAGATGACCCTGAACTTGTAAGTCATTACACTTGAAGTCCATTCTCCGGCGGAGCCAACGGTTGTTTAGGAGCAAGGAGAGCAAGTATTCTCCGTAAGCTGTGCTTCCTAATTCTAACCTTATCCTCCTAATTCGTACGTCTACCATTCTCAGGCATAGTTACTACACTTTGAGGAATACTGTGAGCAAGTATTCTCCGAAAACAATGCTTCCTAATTCACCACATTCTCCAGAATTGTGTGTATCTACCATTCTCCGACAGAGTCAGCACAGGTTGAGTGCCTAATAGACGAGAGTAGGTATCTCCGAAGACCAGACAAAGATCTATAAGTAGGTCCATCTCTCCCTGGAATGAAAGAACCATCCAACTCCATCACACACTCACACACTCACACACTCACACACTCACACTCCAGCTACCTTGTTCCCATACAATCGTATCACTCACAACTGTTCAAGCTTGATCACTCACAGCAATCCAACAACTATCACTCACAACTATTCGACTTCGATCACTTAGCAGTCCAACCTCCACTACTTAGTGATCCAACTCACATCACTCAATCAACATGGGGTTCTTCAGCATAAAGTCCAAGTCCTCCATGGAGGATGCTCCTCCCAAGTCCAAGTCTGGTCTCTTCAGCAGAAAGTCTAAGAACAAGCCCCAGTACAACGACGACGAGCAAGCACCTACCCCCAAGCCCAAGAAATTCGGCGGCTTATTCAGCAAGAAGTCCAAGTATGACTGCGACCCCGATTACTCTTCGCCCTCTGCCCCCGTCAAGGAGAAGCGTCGCGGTCTCTTTGGTAGAAAGAAGAAGACTCCGAACCAGATGGACGTCGTTGATCACTCCATGGCCAAGCGTCAGGGAAAGTCCATCTCGAGAGGCTTCCTCGGCTTCGGTGGACGCAAGGTCAAGAGGCAGGACGTTCTTGACCTGAGCCAAACTCCCCCACCAAAGCAGCTTGCCGCCAAGCGTGGTCTTGGCTCCTTCAGCTCCCTTTCCTCTCGCTCCAAACACTCCAAGGGCAAAGATCGAGATGATTCAGACTCCTTCTCCAGCAGCAAAAGCCCGTCTGTCTCAAAGGCTAGTTCACGGCGTAGTTCAGAGACCGGCCCAGAAACCGTGGCTCAGATGGATGGCCCTACTTCAACGGATGCTTCACGGGCTGGTTCACTGCTTGGTTCACGGGCTGGTTCAGAGTCTGGCTCACGACATGGTTCAGTCCGTGGCTCTGAATCTGGTTCGTCTTATCACACTGTTTTATCAAGGAAGTCTAGCTCACGGACCGGCTCGTTTTTTGGTTCAGACGGCGACTCCTGGACCCGAACACTATTCAAACCACAGCGTCGTTCGCAGGCTGGTTCTGAGGCCTGTTCAGAGACTGGTTCAGAGGCTAGTTCACGGTCTGAATCAATGCTTGGCTCACTGTTTAAGTCTGAAGCTGGCTCAGAGGCTAGCTCACGACGTGGTTCTCTGAATCCTAGCCGTACTTCATCAAAGTCAGGCTCACGACGTGGCTCTCAGACTGGGTCAATGGCTGATTCACGACGCAGTTCGATGGAGGCACTACGTTCCTCACTCCCTGGTTCAGGCCGTAGCTCACGAGGTGGTTCAGAGGCTGGCACAAGAACTTCAACAGCGCGGACTTCCTTTGAAACCTTCCCTGAACCTATCTTCCCTCGACCTGTCGCAGGTGGCCCGCAAAACCGATTTGGCGGTGGCCCACGAATGGGTGGCCTAAGACCTCACCCATCCGTGCGTGGCCCTCGAACCGATGCTTCGCCGCGACAGGGCGAATCATTGGAATCACGTATGTTCCATGCCGCAAGGGCTGCTGCACGGGGTGATCCCGAGGGTATACGCCTGACACGCCAGTTCACTGGGGCAATAGCTGCTGCACGTCCATACCAGGAGCCACAAGCCGGCTGGTTCTCCTGGCTCACGGGCTAGGATGTCATTACCTGCAAAGATCCGGAGAGAAGTCCGTTCAGCACATGAATGTTTTGGCCGTCGGAAACATGTCCGAGCTGGGCCGTTGTGTGGGGATCATTCATTAGGCGTTTTGTTGGTTAGCTTTTCATGGTTCTTTGGGTTGGAGTACCGGTAATTGGACCTAGTATGTACTTTCATTCAGGCCTGGCCTGCTGCCAAATATCAAGTACTGTTATATTTGTTAAAGGGAATTCCTTAGTATCTCTCCTCTCTGAGGTGTCAAGAGCATCCATCATATTAATAATTGAAGAATGTTATATTATTTTAGAGAATATTAGGTAATATCAGATAATATCAGATAATGTCAGATAATGTCAGATAATATCAGTAAACATCAGAAGATATCAGATAATATCACCTTGGTTGATATATCGGGAGGGCGCTAGATGGGGATTTCCTTATTTAACCTTTTTTTTAGCTGTTCCGCGCATCCTTCGCTGCTAGTTCGCCCGAGGGGTCAAGTGACGATCTCATCGTTCAAGTACTTAAACTCTTGTCCCTGGCCTGGATTTACATATATTCACGACAGCAGTATTTCACCATCAATTGAAACAAACTCTTCATTATTCACATTATACCCTTCCATAACATCCATCATGAGTGACCTCGCAGCAATGGAGTCCGAGACTCCCAACATCCCAGCCCCTAGAGGTAAATGACATGTCTCAACACCCACCATCAGAGTACCATCAAAATGCTAACAAAAAGCCATCAGTCGTCGACCTACCCCCCTCCGTCCCCCCTCTCTCCTCAATCCTCTCAGCCGCCGACTTCTCTCTCGCCGCCCAGAAAGCCCTCTCCCCGAAAGCATGGGCTTTCTACTCCTCAGCCGCCACTGACCTTGTCACTGTGAGACGCAACAAGGAGGTTCTGAAGAGAGTTATGCTAAGGCCGAGGATTCTGAGAAATGTCACTGATGTGAATATCGATCGAAAGATTCTCGGCCTGGATAGTAAAGCTCCTTTCTTCATGTGTCCTGCTGCCATGGCTACTTTGGCTCATCCTGATGGGGAGTTGGGTTGGAGTAGAGCAGCTGCAAATGAGGGTATTTTCGAGATTGTAAGTCTCCTTCTTCTTATCTTATCCTCCCCCCCC
>JABFEV010001370.1:0-32398 GCA_013618395.1 Fusarium domesticum | reverse complement strand
GGGGTATGTGTTGGTGAAATTGGAAGTAGTATATTACGGCGAAGAAGAAAACTTGATGGAAAAAGGGCTCATCGATCGGACTCTTTCTGTTGAATTGACTTCGAGAACAAGATTGAAGTAAAAAGCAATATGTTGGTTATGGTATTTGTCAATCGAGCTCTGTGAAGAACCCTCACTGGCACACACCGCTGTGTGGCTGCAGCACAAACTGCTCCAAGTCTTTCAGCTGCTGACCTGAAGCGTTCTTGGACAAAGAAAGCTCGTTCGCTTTACAAAAACCCAAGAACTGCAGTAGTTGTCCTCGCAACACACGTCGTAGAACAAACAGCAAGGTCTGCACGCGGGCAATCCGACAAATCCATGCACGTTCTGCTCCTCATTAATTAACTGTAAGCTCGGTTGTTGACTGGGTTTCTCGCCTTGTGAAAGTCGTGGGATGCTGGGCCTGTCAAAGTTAGGGGTAGACCGGTAGGCCTTGATGGTAGGCTCCATGTTGTGCAACATCCGTACCCATTTCTCTCAGATAGCTAGCTGTCTGTCTGAGGCCTTGGAACAACAATTGCTTTTCACAATCTCTCATTAAAGAGCAACCCCGCTCCTGCGTCAAAGACTTCGTCTGCCCTATTCGATACATCCACACTTCAGTGGATCTCAGCTCCGATATTGACGGGCGTTCTTGGCAATGTAACCGTATTATCCCTGCTGCCTGTTGGTGAGCCCGGAAACCCCGACTTCTCTTTCATTCATATGGAGTATACTTTCAGCATTGATCGCCCTTCTGGCGGGAAATGCCAGTATATGTCCCTTGCATAGCAGCCACAGTCGACCTTTGTTGTCTTCGTTCACGAGGGGCATTCCGCTTTCAAGTACCAGACTGGGAGGCGAATATCGTTGGGATTTCTTCACCTTGTACTCTGTCGCCCAGTTGTGCCACAAAGGTCCATGCAGCATGTGAAAGCTTACGACTCATATCTCCAAGTTTGAGGATCTTGAGGCGGCCTTGCCCCAAAACAAAGCCAGCGCATGTGATTTGCGTAACATGGACGCTGGGATGGAAGAGATTTAACGACAGGTGGTGCTTGAGATACTCTCCAAGAGCATCGGTGAAAGGGTGCGCTGTGCCATTCTTATCAGACAGCCACTCCCAGCCATCATCTGCATTTCCGCCAGCGAGTCTGCGGCGCTCACGAACATCTCCTTTCCACGAGTTGGAGGTATTGCGGTCGGTCGACATGTTGGTACCAGCAAGGGCGAAGCGGCGGACGTCTTGGGGTGAGATAGTGATGTCTACCGATCGTAGTCCGGATTCTAATGTTTGATCATCGGGGTCCTGCGTGATGGCGTCTCCCGCTGGCAGAGGTGCATTGAAAGCCAATGTGACAACAAAGTCTGGTCCCTGATTGCTCAAGCCAGTGCTCGCTATCCAACTCTCCCAGACTCCCAATATTGTTCTTGTTCCTAGTGTGACGCGGCTTACGCGACAGTCAAACGTGGTCGACAGCCAGTCCGCAACCACAGTCTTGAGGGGCAACGGCATTCGTAGTAGTAGAAGAGGCAGGTGTACAAAGTTTTGGTGTTGAGCAGTCTGGTTCTGGCCAGCCTTGGAGAGACCAGGAAGAAGAATGGCAGCATATGCAGCCTTTTCATGCCTAATATCGATCCAGAGGCCTCGCTTTTGATGATCCACAACATCGCTCTCATCATCGATATGCATCCTGCTTTCGTCTTGAGAGTCTTGGTCGCCGAGAAAAGTACTCGCTCGAAACCACAGGGCTCGAACTGCTTTCAAGGGCCCGACTTGGCCCATTGATGTCTCTGTGGACTCTAATCCAACCTGAATACCTCGCACGACGTCACCGACAAGAGTATCACGCAGACGGTATGCAACTGCCTCAAGCTGTGAGTCCGTCAGGCCCCGAGGGCCGACATATAGGGGTGACACGCGGTGAACAGAGAAGGTGGTGTTGAAGAAGGGCGGAGATGACTCATCACCAGCATCGGAAGATTGCTGCGATGCTGCTGATGGTGATTCTGGGCCTTGAGCACTCAAACGTGCCATGATGCTGATTGAGATTTGTGTGTTGTGCTATGGCTGTGATTTGAAGATATCGTCTGTTTTTGCTTGGTGGGTGCAGGGTTTCTGGAAAGTCTCAGTTCTGGTGTTTGGCGGATTAATTTGCGCACCACTTTCAATCTTTGAACCTCTGGTTTGATCCTCAAAATCGGATTTTGACTTGCGCGTCAATGCAGATGCTTTGGATGTTCCTGGTACTCTGAATTTGATGCAGCTTTTGATTCGTCGTTGTTGTTGTCAGCGTCGCCTTAGAGATAGATGGTGGGGCTCGAGCCTCCATGTGAAGCTCATTAGATATGATGACTAAGCATACAGGACCTCTTGCACCCTGAGAGTGTTATTTAAGATGCTCTAATGAGAGCTGAGAAGTAAACTCTGGACATGCTATCCATCCTAAACTGTAGACATCATTGATATAGTCAGGACATGGCAAGTTCTTGAGACAGACGTTGAAGGTATCATTCTCTACCAGTCACGTCATCAATAGACACAGCTTCACCACAACTTCCCGCTCCCCAAAGATCCGAAGAACAAACCATCAGCGAAGCGCGACTAACGCTAGCTCCCGTCCTGTCTCCTGGCAATGCTCCTCTTGATAGGCTCTCGAGTAACCATATGATTCTCGCGTCATCCATCAACCTCTTTGGCTTCGAGTTGTCTCCACCATGGATTGAAATCCGAAAATGGTTGAGCAGGTCTAAGCGAATGGTACACACGTTACTGGAACCCAATCAAGAAAGCAGCCCGTTTTTTCTTCTTGTGATAAGCCATTGCATGTTCGTTTTTTGGTCGCCGATTTGTACCTGGAGGGAGTATATCGTTGTGAACCAACGTCCTCTTTGTAAGGGGACATTGTAGAATGATGCCTGGAGGGGTACAGACTCTACGGTAGTACCTTTAGAGGGTGAGATATTTATTCCAAAGATCGTTCTAGAAAATCTTTTCCATAAGTTACCTCTTCTAATAAGCCAGGATCGTCATGACTCCCGTTGCTTGCGTGTTTTCTCAAGCCTCAAGGTTGCAACCACTTAGTTATATCTCTCTTCTTTCATTGACCTTGCATTGCGATGTTGCCGACAGCCGCCGTCTTTCACCTAGAGATAGAGGAGACACAGCACGCAAAGTCACCTTGAAGTGAGCTGTAGAAGCTAGGTAGTAATTTATAATACGGACCATGATCTTTCTCTCCATGTGGCTCATACTATGGGGCCATGATCTCATCCACGAGATAGCTTTTGGCTTTGTAACGACTGGATTCGACACCTTTGGCACTGAGGTGGAGAGTCAAGCTACGCAAGCGCGTTTAAGTAATGGCTTGCAAAGCAGAACCTTTTCGAATTACTCACCAGGGGCTCTCTGTGACTGTCCCACACAGGCTCTCAACATGCCCACCCTTTCGGGGCAACTTTCCCTTCGCTTGTCCCATTACCTAGGATCAAATATCATGACAAGTTTCCCTTAAGATCTACCCCTCCTTTACTGGAGCTAATTGTAGGCCAGTCTGGTGGGGGAATGGTGGGTTATCGTGGGGCACCAGGGTCGATTGACGTCGTATGGCAAACCATTGCGGGCGAATAAGTTGTCATGTCAGGAAGGGGATTGTCGCAATACGTACAGCAAATGTTGCGAGTGAGGCGAGTTACGGGTTAGATAATTATGGGCGAAAAGTTAAATAACTCTCGGTTTCCATCCCTCCTCCATTCACTGACTCCTCCCCATCTCTTCTTCTCTTCATACTCCACGCCTTGATACCCAAACAACCACCACACAACTCCCTTCTTTCTTTTCTTTCACAAAACAACCGCAATCATGTCTTTCGGCCGAACCGTCACTCTCAACTCGGGTCACAAGATCCCTCAGATCGGATACGGCACCTGGCAGGCTGCTCCTGGCGAGGTCGGCGCTGGCGTCTACGAGGCCCTCAAGGCTGGTTACCGTCACCTCGATCTTGCCAAGATCTACCAGAACCAGCGCGAGGTTGGTGATGGTATCAAGAAGGCCCTCGCCGAGGTCGATGGCTTGAAGCGTGAGGACATCTTTATCACTTCCAAGCTCTGGAACAACAAGCATCGTCCCGAGGAAGTCGAGGGTGCTCTAGATGAGACTCTTGAGGAGCTCAGCCTCGACTACCTTGATGTAAGTCGTTGGTGAAGCCTAATCAAAGAAATAATTAACAATTGCCTCTAGTTGTACCTCATTCACTGGCCCGTCGCTTTTGCTGCTGGCGACAACCTTTTCCCCACCACAGATGGCGAGGTTGAGCTCGACCGCCAGGTTTCCATCGTCGATACCTGGAAGGCCGTGACCAAGCTCCCCAAGTCCAAGGCTCGTTCCATTGGTGTCTCCAACTTCTCCAAGGAGCACGTAAGTTTCTCAACCTTACTTATCGATCCGAGCGTTTACTGACCCTTCCGTAGCTCGAGACCATCATCAAGGAGACCGGTGTCACCCCCGCCATTAACCAGGTCGAGCGTCACCCCCGCGTCCCCAACCCCGAGCTCGTTGCCTACCTCAAGGAGAAGGGTATCATCCTGACCGCCTACTCCGCCTTTGGCAACAACTCCTGGGGCGTCCCTCTGCTCGTCAACACCCCCGAGGTCAAGGCCATCGCCGACCGTCTCTCCCAGACTCAGGGCAAGACTGTGACCGCCGCGCAGGTCGTTCTCGCCTGGTCTACTCTCGACAACCACACCGTCATTCCCAAGAGTGTGACCCCCTCGCGAATCCGTGAGAACTTTCAGGAGGTTGAGCTCGACCAGGAGGCCATCAAGGAGCTTGAGAAGCTGGGCGAGCAGCCTCAGCGATTCAACATTCCTTTCACCTGTAAGGTTGCCCTCCAAGCTTGTTTACAATTTGATACTAATGCATTTCATAGACTCCCCCAGGTGGCCCATCAACATCTTTGGCGACGAAAAGGAGAAGGATGCCAAGTATGAGGTTCTTCAGAAGGTTTGAGCTGGATCTAGAGAGATTATAGTTCTTTAACGGCCATATGATGAGATAAACATGCGATAGTCGTCTATAGATGAGCATCACAAACAGAATACAAATTAATGAGCATATTTACATCCGCTGCAAAGCGAGAACTCGCGTGTTAAATCTTGCCAATTGGCCATCCTAACAATTTCTGGATGGTTGATTACTATATCCATCAATCTCAACCCGTACGTCCTTGTGTAAATTACAGACGAATATAGATGCCTCCAATCCCAAAGCGTAGGAATGATTTCCTAGCGCTAATATACTCCCGTAACCAAATCAAGTTGTACAATGCTTCCCATCGACGCCTCAAACCATATCAACATCCTGAGTCTCGTCACATTTCCTTGTTTCTGCCCATCTTCTTATACCTATTTATGCGCCAACGCTGAAGCCGAATGATCCATCAAATACGTCGAGTTTCTGGATATCGACGCCACCACGAAGAGCCAGTAAGACATCCATCGGCGGGACTTTGTTGGGAGGGTAAAAGAGCAAAAGATTGTCCATGTCTTCTTCGGTGAGACCACACATTTCATCCCACTTGTACGTATCGCTGACTTTTGACATCCTGGATGCCTCGTTAGTGACATTTTTTCTGCGCGTTCTCCCGAGCACTTACCATTGCATCCGCTTCGGGCCCTCTTCTGGCCGAGGAGCAGTCTTTCGCAGTTTCATGCGCAACTCTCCGATCGTCTCGATAGCATTACCGGCATTTTTAGGCAATTGCTTGGCGATAAACTGTCGAATGGCTGCCGCTAATCTTGGTCCTTTACCATTCGTGCTGACCATAATCTGCAGCGGTCCATCACGGTGAATACTGCCAAAGTAGAAGTCGCACTCGGGGGGCACGTCGGCAATGTTGGCGGGGACTTTGCGCTCCTTGCACAACTTCCAGATAACGGTCGATGCATCGGGATCGTCGATGGCGACCAGCACCATGTCGGCTCCGTCGAGATCCTGGGGCTCGAAAACTCGATCGACGTGGATGACTTGTTTCTTGGCAACGCGGAAGGCTACTTCATCATTGAGACCGGACTTGGGGCAGACGACGACGACTTTGGCGTCGGCATTGAGGCAGTTGAGGATCCGGCCTGCGGCGACCTACAGTAGAAGACTTTTAGTGAACTGCCAGAGCGGGAAAAGCGTACGCATCGCAAGCACATCTCGAAATGTCTTAGAAGCTGCAAGCCCATGTTAGGAGTCATGACATACCTCTCCACCGCCTACTACAAGGACCGTCTTCTTCTTGATCTGCCATGCCAAGATCAAACTGCCTCCGGGCTGTACTGGGGGAAAAGACTTTGCCATCTTGATTCGAGCAAGCAGGAAGAACAAGAAGCGAAGGATGTGCGACATTCAAACCTTATGAGAAAGGGTGCTGGAGATGTCCGGAGAAGCCAGCGCCAGCTAAGCTGATAACGTCGTCTGTTGGCTCGTCACCATTTTTTCTCCACATCAGGGTTACAGTTATCGGATGTTCAGGGTTACGATAAGAGGCGATAAGTGTGGAATCCTGTCTCCACTATCCCAGGCTTCGAACAGGTCTCCACTCCATTCAATTTAGACGGGAACGGGAGCAACAGGGTTACGTACCTAAACCTCCAAACGATTCCCCCTCTAGCCTTCATCTCAAACGCGGTGCAGCTCAAGGCGGAGCTTGACCAACTGCGGTCATTCCCTACCTAGTTATTTTTGATTGAATCGCATTGCCGGCTTCGCTTTTCCTCTAGCTCTCATGATTCTCTACTATTTCCCTTGCTCATCATAGTTCTCTCAAAATGTCGGGCCGCAAGCTGGGAGGCGGTCGTGTCCTCGGCAGCGGCAAAGGCCTCGCTCGTCCAACACCTCCCAATGCGAATGCGCCGCGAGTAGGAAGCCCGCTGGCGGCCCCGGAGAGCGTCGTTTCCATAGGCTCTTCGTCTATCTCTCCGCCTATCAGCGGTGATCTATCGAACCTGGGACGGGATATCGGGGCCAGCATCAGCGTTGGCGTCCAGGGCAAGGCCGGTCCTGCCGACGGCGCGGGGCTCGTTTGTCCAATTTGCAATGAGGAGATGGTAGGTATTGGGGAGTGGGCGATATGGCTTTGGCTAAATTTTACTGACGACGGTGATAATAGATGACTCTGTTACAGCTGAACAGACACATCGACGACAATCACCAGGAACTTGCAGAAGAGGAGCAGGATGAAGTCAAGACGTGGTTCGACAAGCAAGTCCTCAAAGCCAAGCGATTCCAACCCCTCTCTCTCATCAACCAAAAACTCCGAGGCCTCGATGTCTTTGAATCGAACGAATCTAGTCCTGTCCCCGCACCAGTCGCTGCTGCTGCTGCTGGAAAAGCCCCTCTCGAAGGACCCATCGACCCCGACGAACTCATCACGCGGCATCACTGGCAGAGGTCAACAAACTACGACTTTTGCACCGATCCAGCCTGTGGCCGAAGCCTGGGACCACTCAACGGAAACATCAACTGTCGAAATTGCGGAAGACTGTTTTGCGAGGAGCATACCATGTATCAGATGAAGCTAAGCAGGAGTGCGAACCATGAACCGGTCCGCGGATACTGGGCGAGAGTGTGCGAGACATGTTTCAAATCAAGAGAAGGATATAATGATCACAATGGTGTGCTAATCGACCATACTAATATGTTTATCGAAAAGAGGAGGAAAAAGGTGGAACGGCATAACCTTGAAATATCTCGCCTTGAGAAACGATTGACAAAACTCACGAAGCTACTGGCCAACCCTCCCGAAAAGGCAGCCCAGGCAAACGGGTCCTTATTATCTCCCGTCACGTCCTTGACCGGCCAAAAGAACCCCCGCAAACTGCTCGAGCAGTCCGTTGTCACCTGGGAAGAGGACGCAACAGTATCCAGGTGTCCCTTTTGCCAGCAAGATTTCGGTTCCTGGACTTTTAGAAGACACCACTGCCGTATTTGCGGACGTGTCGTCTGTGGCGATCCTCAGACAGGCTGCTCTTCCGAAGTAGGCCTCAATATCTCAAACAGCAATGCTCTTCCAACAGCAACGAGCCCAATCAACGAGAAGCCTCCCCCCAACGCAACCCCCGGCCAGCTGAGCGTAGACATTCGCATGTGTCGCGACTGTAAACACACCATCTTCTCATCTCGTGATTTTGTCACCTCGCTCCAGCATAAACCTACCGATCAACGTGCCTACGAGACCCTTCGCCAGTTTGAGCGCGGTATCAAACAGCTCCTCCCATCGTTTCATCGCACGCTCCTTAATCTCCAGCCCGAGAAGACTGAGAGTGGAGAAGTCGACCTTGACAAACCTCCTCCGACGCATGCGCAGATCCAGGAGGCTGCAAAAATACGGAAACGGCTTGTTGATAGCTTTGCAAAGTACGGCGCCTCTGCGAAGCGTCTTCGCGACCTGCCCACCGAGAGTCCCACCCAGCGTCGGCTCCAGATGGCCGTCTACACTTATGCAAGCAGCTTCCTCCATACAAACATGCTTCCTCTCAAGTCTCTCCCCCAGCTACTCCGCTCTCGGTCCTCCGCCTCATCATCCGGTGTCTCCACCCCACGCCTCCTCCCGCACTCCGGCTCTTCTAATCTACGACACTCTGAGCTTGCAGGGGCGGAGACGGCATCACAGGCACCCAGCGAGGGCAGCACCGTCATCAGCCAGCTGGAAACAGAGGAGAAGGAGCTACGCGAGCGACTTATCGTCTTGGAGGAGCAGCGTTTCATGGTCGACACAATGGTCAAGACTGCGCACGGCGCAAGACGTTTCGAGGAGGTTAGCGCTTTGTCTAGGAATATCGATGAGTTGGATGCTGAGATCAAGGAACTCAAAGGCAAGATTGGCGGCGTGGAGGAGAGATGGGAGGGAGTTTATCGAAACGGGACCAGCTGAGTGGCTCTCGACCTTGATTATTGCATCTTTTAATACCTTGAGTTTTTTGTTGGGTATGTAAAGGAGTTTTCACATTTGCATCGCGTGGTGTTTGGCGTTTGCATGAAGGCTTTTTAAGCATGGGCGATGAAATTGAAAACCAGGAGCTCAAGACTCCCAAAGCACACAGATGGGGCTTTTTGTTATTTACAACCTCGTGCTTATTCCACCATATCTCATAACCTTTCCTCCCAGGTCTATAGTAAAACACATTCAGAGACTTGAAAATAAAAGAATAGGCCGAACCCCCCTCCGTCCCTTGTTCAAACAAAGACATAACATTATATAATAAACGCCTGGATCCAGAAGCCACCGCGAGCTGAGAAGGGGGATGTAAAAGCTCGGGGATATCAAAAGGGAAGAATAAAAAGGTCGTACAGAGTAAAACTTGGTCATGATAGTTGTGAATGACGGGACGCTGTTTTGAGTGTGGCATGAAAGGGATAAAAAGAGAGCTGCGTGATTACTAGTGCACAACGCCCTCGACTCCTCCGAGGAAACGTCTCACGCGACTGATCTCTAGCTCTTCATGTTCGCTTTCCACAGCTTTGAGAAGACCGTCTACGACGGCGTCGACTTCATCCTCCTGGACGCCCGTGCAAAGAGCGACAACGCGACGATACTTGACTTCGACATCGCGACTTCTCCCCTTTAGAGCCGAGACCATTTTGCGCGTCATGTCCTTGCGGCCCTCTACAGCCTTGACGCGAGCGCGGAGAAGAGCGGCAGAGGGGAGGAGACCTTCTGCACCCGAGGTGTCGTCTGCGGCTTCGAGCATGGCGGATAATTCCGTCTCCCATGATGAAGAGGGGTTGGGCTGGGATGTGCGTGATTGTTCCTGCATGAGTCGGACTTGCTCGTCTTCGCGAGCGTGGGAGAGGTTTGCGACGCGTTGGCGGGCGAGCTGTTGCTTTCTGAGAGTGGCGGAGAGATGTTCGAGGGAGCGACGAGCTTCGCCGAGTTGTGAAGAGGTGGTGCGGAGGGTGCTGTGGAGGGTGTCGATGGAGACTTGCTTTGATTTCATCTCCTGTTGGAACGTGGTGCCGGTTTCGTTTAGTAGATGTGTGATAGCTATATGGCGTTAGCGTTAATACCTTTTTTTTAATCAGAAGTAGATGACTTACAAGCAACAATCTCGTCGCTACTCTCGCGAGTTCGCTGGACAGTGCCAGCAGCGCCGTTCTTATCGGCCACCGTCTCGCTATCCGTCTTGTCCTCTGTGTTGTCACCTCCGATACCGAAATCTAGGGGTCTCAAGCCCACGCGGTTGGCAATGTTGGGGTCGGCGCCCACTTCCAGGAGCTGCGAGATGATGCTCCGGTTTCCTATTCTGGCTGCAATGTTCAGAGCGGTATCGCCTGAGCTGTCCTGAGCGTTGACGATCTCACTCATGAATCGCGCAATACCCATTTTGGGGTTTGCGAGCTGAGAGCTAGTTGGGCCATTGCCATTAATATGGGAGTTTTGGCTGTTGGGCGCGCTTCCTTGTCGAACGACCCACTCGAGTAGGCTCTCGAGATAATACCGGCTAGCTGCATTACGGCCCTTGACTGCGCTGGTCACGGCGATGTGATGCAGAACAGTTCTTCCCTTTTGATCGCGAGCCTCGATTGTACCGCCCAGGACTTCGAGGAGATCGGGAAACGAGCCGTGGTCCATAGAGTTGGTTACCAAGCAGGCGCGCATCAACGCTGTCTCACCCGAAGCGTTGATTCTGTATGGGGATGCGCCTGCAGCTATGAGTGCACGGAGAAGCGGCATGCGCGCAAGAGTAGCAGCCCAGTGGAGTGCTGTGTGGCTTTGCAGGTCGATGGGCATATCCAGCTCTGCAGGAGTGAATGTGCGGAGCATGTCGTGCTTTGATGTATCATTGGTGGCTGTATCCATAAACAATCCCATCAACATGCTGCGCTTCATCTCGACATCGGGAGACATCTCGTAGGGAAGCGGAGGTAGGGGACCGCTACCATCGTCGATTGGTGATCGGTCGTGAATGGCACCCTGAGTATAGATGAAAGACTCGTTGGGCTCTGTTGGCGATCCTGGGATTGTTGCTGCGTACATGTCCATGCTGTGTCCACTAAAGCTATCGGCTGGAGTCATGGTGATACGCTGTCGTTTTCGGGGTGGCTCCGGCTCGTTCATTTGCGCCGAGACGCCTTGTTGCGTCGAGTATGCCGAATCCACTTGCTGGCCATAGTCGGAGGCAAAACTCTGCTGGGAGTTGCCAGGAAAATCATCGCCGTTCTGCATCGAAGACTGTCGACTGAAGCTGGGCGCACGTGTAGGGCCATTGCGGCTTCGAGGACCAGGTGAGTCGAAGCGCGCTTTGCTAATGGCGGCGACAGCGTGGGAGGCGGTGCTCGAGATGTTCTTGAAAAAGGTCCCAGACATCCCATTCGGTCTTCCATCGGCGTTTGAGTTATACATGCGCTTTCGTTGGGCGGCCATAGCCTGTTCCTTAGTAGGAGTATTGAAGTTGCCGCTGCCAGCAACGCCTCCATCCTGGCCCATATCGTAAGTCAAAAGTGGCCGCAAGAGCTCCTCAACTCCGTACTGGCGGCAGACCTCAACACCGCGATCGAACTTGATCCATGTGCCCTGGTATTTTCCGTAGCCGCCTTGAACCTTTTCGTGCTCGCCGGTCTGAATCTCCTTTTCCAAGATTTTTGTGCGCTTCCCTTTGTCGACACCGGCGACTTTGAGGACCTGGGTTGCATTGAGCCATGAATCGTTGCGACGGCGCATAACGGCGACATTGTTGACCTCCATCTCGTATACATCTACGCCAGAATAGGATGCCTGTGTCAAGTTAGAAAGTGCCCGTTTGAAGCGATCATTTGGACATGTCTGTGGAAGCGGCATACCGAATAGATGGGCCCTTCAGGTCCGCCATTGTAACCTCGATGGAACGAGGCGGAAAGCCCTGACTGTGATTGTTGACTCATTGTGAAAGACTTTTGTGAGGATTGTGACGCCGAAGGCATCTTGTATATAGGAGGAAATCGAGGGGATGAAGCAGTGGTCGTTGCTCAACTCAGCGGCTACAGGAAGGATTGGTGGAGATGGATTCGAGGGCGCGATATCATCACCGCGCCAATGGCAGGGTGGGTCGAGCTAAATTGAAAGACGGCGGTATTAACTGGGTGAATTGCACAAGAGTTGTCGTGGTGTAGTAGGGATTGAAATGTAAATCGCCCATGCGCCCGTGTCGTCGTAGAGGGTATGGATTTCTGCGCTCTAAAAACCCGTGGTTGCGAAGAGTGAAGATGGAGACGAGACGAAATGAGTTGCTCGAAATGATGCTTCTAGTGGACAGACGAGGGCGGAAGACCACAGGTTGGACAAGCGACGGAAGCGTCTCAGGTGCCGTTCGGGTACTTTGGCTAGATGGTTTAGGGAAGGGGCGCTGTAAAGGGTGCTACGGGTCGATGACCGTAGTGGGTTACGAGGGCTGAATCTTGCCCGTTAAAAGGAAATGAGATTAGCGATTGGATGAAAGTACCTCGGGAGTTTGTATGAAGAAAGACGTATTATGATAAGTGAGGGATAAAACAAGAAGGAAGAAAGAAAGGAAAGTGGCATGAACACAGACAGAGCTTGCAGAAAGTCGAGTCTTGGACGTGCGGCTGCATCACTACAACTGCAGGTTCTTTATTCTCACAAGCATCTGCACGACACAGACTTGACCCGGACATGCATCGTTTAGTCGTGTAAAGTGGCATGGACGAGGCGTTCACTTTAATCGAAGCGTGTCCGTTTCGTGCCTTCGCGTTGAGCGTGCTTCCGACCGCGTAGCTACGTGACAATTAGGCCCCCGCTTCGCGAGACTCCACTTGGATAGACGAGGGGCCTGTTTCCGTGACCACTCATTAGAGTGTGATAATAAGGTCGAGAAACATGGTCGTGGGTCATGTTTTGCAACGTTTAGGTCGTGGCCATCCGTGTTGTGTTTGTTGTTGAGATATCTAAAATGCGCAGATTTGAACTGTTGGCGGGGATGCATGCGTGATAAAAAAAATGATTTGACATTATAATGTTTACTAGTTTCCTTTGATGTATTCTTTTGAATTCTCAAATACAGACTGATCATCTGGCCTGGCAACATGCATTGAAAGATAGTTACCTAGTAGGTCATGCCCACAAATCGACTGACTTTGCTGTGAATGCATGTGTATGCATATCTATAGGAATGGTCGCTATATGGTCGATGTAACCCAATTGATGAACAGCTTCTGCACTTCTTCTTCTTCTTCTTCTTGTTAATTCTCGATCACAAAAGCTGGCTTTTAGTTCCATACTGCTACAGTACTCCATCTTCTTATATAGAAACTCGCACTCCATGCGGAACTTCAGGTATCTTGGAGCCTCAGTAAACTGTATGATCAAGTTTTTCGCAAGTTGTGTGACTGAGAATGTGGCTGTGCGTCACTTTTGTGGCTTGTACCTATCATCTATCGACATCGATACGTTAGCTCAGGGACTTGTCCAAAAATTCCAAGCTCAACCTCAGATTAGTAATTGTCTTTCAATTACAACCTCGACAAGCTTCGTTCTGTGAACCTTATTGCATTAGTCTTGTTCTCGAGGCCTGGAGCCTCCCACTCATATTAATTCTCTTGCTACCCATTCAAACGCCCATAATGCCTCGTCCATCGCCAGCACTCCCCAGAGATCTCCCGACTCTTCATCTCTACCGCAACCTCCTCCGCGAATCATCATACCTCCCGCCCGCCTGGCGCTGGGTCGTTCTATCTAATATTAAGAAACGGTTCCGAACGCACCGCCTGAATGACGCCCACGAGGAGAAACACCGCGATCATGCGAACCAAGTTCTCGGTACAATACGAGCAGCCAACAATGGCAACAAGAAGAGCATGGAGAAGTTAATACTCAAGGCATTCGCAAGGAAGGGTCCACGTAGACGACAGATTCTATCGAGGTTTGTGCAACCAGATGGTCCACAGACTTCGGAGGATTTGGAAGCGCTTCTCAGTGCTGGGCCAACGACCAGATCAGTATCGGCATCGAGCGAAGATGTTAGCGAATCACGCGAATCGAATCATCAAAAGCCCTCTGGGCTTGACAATTCAACTATCACCCCTACAGAGGTCAAAAAGCATGAGTTCCTTGACAAATGGGATTTGCGCAAAGTGCGGCAACTACTCAGGTCGCAACGAGAAGTCCAAAAACATTCCAACATTGTCTGGTTGAACCGCGATATCAAATCTCTTGACGAAAAGAACGGCATACCCGAACTCAACATTTGGGGCAAACCCGTCAACGAAAACATCATTCGAAACATGAAAGCCAAGTTTTGGCTACGTTCGATAGACAAGATGATGGTTCCCTTGGGCAAGGGTGAATGGAATTTACTGCGCAAGCTGAGCCAAGGGTCACAGAATTTGGCAGAATGGAAAGTTCCCAAGCGACGACCGACTGCTCGATCCGCAGAAGACGATCAGCAACCCTCGTCTGAATGGAATTGGGAGACATACGCCGACAAGCCTATTCAGATGGTGGAACGACATAGGAAGAACAGCGCGCCGGACGCTCTCAAGGGGCCGTATCTGCCTCACTACAGGGAGACAGAGCTCAGTCCACGATGGTTCCGACGAGCTTACAAACAGGTGTGGGCACTCACCCCAAAGATTGAACAGGATCCTCGCACATTGACGAGGGAGATAAAATGGGGATCTTCAGGTTCTCATATATGCGCTGCTTCTGATGCGCAAATGAACATATTTGAGGGATACGACAGCAAGGGCAAGAAGTCGAACCCTTTGTCATAGATTTTACCTATACGCCAACCCCAGCTTACACGATCGCCCTTTTCTTCTTCACTTCATCATGACCCAATCAATCCGTCAGGTTGGCCAGCTTTGTCAAACCATCACCATCGACTCGCATGCCAACCCACTCGTTCATGGCGGTGGCACCGATACTCTCATAAAACTTGATACTAGGTTCGTTCCACTTCAGAACAACCCAATCGAGCCGAGCACCCTTGATAGCCAGAACCTGCTTCGCAAGGGCACTCAGCAGTTTCTTGCCATAGCCATGACCTCGTGCCGACTCCCGCACGTAAAGGTCCTCGAGGTAAATGCTTGCGCATGACCGCCAGGTGCTGTAGTTGTAAAAGTACAAGGCCATACCAACCGGCTCGCCCTGGGGTGAGATGACGAGCATACACCGGGCGGGCTTTGTCTGTGAGGTTGGTTCTGTGTTGGGGATGGGTGAGGTGTCGGCGTCGGGTGAGTCTGAGGGGGCGAACGCGACAGTGGCTTGGATAGACTCAACTGTGGCTTTGTTGGCGTCGGGCTCCTTCTCATAGTCGGCAAGCTCCTGAATGAGCTGCAGAATCAAGGGTGCGTCTAGGGCATATGTATATTAGCATCATGACAATTCAAGCTTTGGGTGTGGCCTTACCCTCCCGACGAGCATGGCGAATTGTAGCCATTGTATGTAAGATGGACTGTAGATTATCGTATATATAGATCAAAAATACCCCTTGGATAGGGATGTTCGAGTTTAGATACTAGTGCTCAGTACAGAGGAAGAGATAGGGCTGTCGAAGCGGTGACTGTCGTGTCAATTCTTGGCGGGGCATGCAATCAAAGGGTGCGCCCTACCTGATGTTAGCTTCAAAGATGGAACCTAGAAGATCATGTGACTGAGCCGTGTAGAAGTTTCGACACGTTTGGTCTCAAGATCAACATATTCGTACTCTCTCTCTCTCTCTCCTTGGCTCAATGGCTCATGATCAAACGTTCTAGTATTGTCGCTTTGTTTCCCAAGGGCTGGCCTTGGTACTAAGACAGGGCGATACTGTGTAGAAGAATAGCTTCCAAACAGGCAAACCTTGTGAGCGGCAACTATCGTTTCTACGCATCATGTTGACATTCAGAGGCATCTTTCGTTCGGTCCGGTTGTCGCGCGGTGCTGTGAATCGTTGACCTTTCCTCAGCAGCATTCCCAAGCTTCATTTTCCCCAAGCTTCATGGAATTCACACTCTGGCCAGTTGCTGTTGCCTTGGACAATGATAATATCATGGTTCACTTGGATGGTGTTTGAGTTGTTCAAGTTGACATTATACTATGTATACTATATATGGGTATCATCTTTGTAACTAACAGCTTCATCTACAGGAGGTATCTGTAGGTGGGCGACAGATCTCCCAGATCCATCTTCTCCTCCGCAGTGAGTTCCCTCTCAGGAGGATGGTTGTCCCTCTCTTTGTTGGCCGCCCAGCACGCGAGACCGTAGGAAATGCATGCAATGATGGACACGATAGTGAAAGTGATGCTGATGGAGTATCCAGGAATGAACTTGGGCGCATCCTTGCTGAGGAAAGCAAAGACGGCGATAATACCACCGATATTGCCGAAACCAACCTGCCACGCACTACCGATGGAACGTCGGTGATGGCCTCCCAAGTTCATGTTGAACCAGCACACAATGATGGGCATAGCCGTGTAGGCTCCCATGGCGACGAGGAACAGACCAGCGTACTGCACTTTTGTGTTGTCGTGCACAGTGATGAGAATGGCGAAGCCGGCAATGGCGATACAAATGGCGAAAATTGCAAAGGCCGCACGGTGACGCATCCTGTCCGAGATGACGGCGATGCACATGGAGAAGCCAAAAGCCACAACCCAGGGAGGCACGCTGTGAAGCTGGGTCTGGATAGGGCTGTAGCCATACGTTCGGATTATGCCGGGCGCAAAGTAGGCGTATCCATAGGCGGGAACGATGAGGCCAAAGTACATGAAGCCGCCGAGAATGATCTTGTAGTCCTTGAATATGTTCTTGACGTCGGTCAGAGTCGTCTTTCGCTCAGCACCGGAGGCGCCCTGGTCGGCATGAAGACGGGCGGTGACGTAGGCCCTCTCCTCGTTGTTGAGCCACTTGACCTCCTCGGGGAAGTCGGGAAGCAAAAAGTAAAAGGCAAAGCTGACGAGGACGGTGAGAAGACCTTCGAGAATGAAGATCCAGCGCCAGCCCATGTAGCCGCGAACGCCCTCCATCTTCCCGATGGCTGCGGCGAGAAGTCCTCCAAAGGCACCGGCTAGAGTGGTAGAGTTGAAGAAGAAGGAGTAGCGACGTTGGGCTTCGTGACGACGATACCACATGCCGATGAGGTAGAATGCTGCAAGTGAGAGAGTTTAGCTTTCGAGCTTCGATAAAGGGGATGTAATTCAAC
Source organism: Fusarium domesticum (assembly GCA_013618395.1). Lineage (NCBI taxonomy): Eukaryota > Fungi > Ascomycota > Sordariomycetes > Hypocreales > Nectriaceae > Fusarium > Fusarium domesticum. The sequence goes on along the minus strand of JABFEV010001370.1, from coordinate 15,216 downwards.
TCACCACCAGGAAACATGCCCGTCTCAAAGATCCCCAGAAAGAAACGAGTCGCGAGCAATCCGCTGTAGTTCTGCACAAAACCCTGAAGCATAGTGACAAGTCCAAAAGCGAACATGTTGATGCTCAGCCAGACGTGGGGCTTGAAGCGCTTAAGCAGCATATTGGATGGGATCTCAAAGAGAATGTAGGGGATGAAGAAAATGACAAGCGCATTGTTGTACTTTGTTCCATCGAGGCTGAGTTCTTCAGAGAGGCCGAAAACATTGGCATTTGCGATGTTGACGCGATCTGGGCGCATTGTGTTAGCTGGTGACGGGGAATAAGATGATATGATGATGATGAGAGAGAGCGTACCGAGAAAGGCGAGGAGATACATAATGCATAGAAAAGGAACGACGTGCAAGTCAATTTTCATCATGAGCTTTCCATCTGTCGTGCAAGGAGGACATGTCAATGCGACGCCGTCCTGGCCATGACGCTCGGGATCGAGGGACGGAGCTGGCGAGCCGCCCGAGTTTTTCTCATCGTTAGTGAGAGACATGGTGTGGTTTTGGGAGAAGACTTCTGCGCAAGAGAGGCAAAAGGTAGGATAAATGATGAGGAAAGAGAAAGAAGTGAAGGATCAACGGGGGGATTGAGGAGAATTTGAATCTTTTTGTGCTTCCCACTCTCCTTTGCGGAGTGAGTCCGCAAACAACGCCACATTTAAGAGCCGTGAGCTAAACCTTCCCCAATGACTCCTTCTCCTCTCATTCTCCTCACCATCTTCACCCATCCGGTTGTTTAAACAAGGTTCGGGTCTGGTACAAAAATTGCCCTCCGTTACGCGGAGCCGAGGTCGGAGAATAAATAGCCTTGCCGCTAGCGGGGAGTCCACCAATTAAGGGTTCCGACCAATGGATTCAACGGGGGTAATGCTCCAAGTTTTAAAACCTTGGGGGGGGGCGGCTTATTCGGTTGCGGGAGACGAGTTTGAAGGGATGGAAACCCTTGATGATTCATGGGCGGTGGTGATTGAACGGGCAGTGACCGATGTCGCTCCAAGGTTTATATTAACAAGATAAAACTCTCCGGTTTTCTTAATCACTTGGATGACCTATTTTCTTATTTCCGATTGGCATGTTCATATGATAAAGATAGAGAATGAATATTCGCCCCTGTTCATATTCAACTTGGAAAACTCTTTCGTGGCTTGTCAACCTAACAAGAAAAGGGCTGCAACTAAACACCACCCAACCTTAACGCAAAAGCCACAGCCGCTTGTCTAGTATCTTGGCCAAGTACAATGAAAACGTCCAAGCTACAGGTTCTAATTAGGAGAAAGATTCCGTCTTCCCCAAGAACCAAGCTTCGAGACAGTCAATATTCAACACAGCTAGAACTATTCAAGATCTGGTTCTGAAAAATAACACAACCATCTCCACTCCTAATTCCGTCTTTTCCCTCTTGTAAGCCACAACACACCATTCATCTCGAGTCGAATCCGACACCATTATCAAAAAAGGAAGCTCATTACTCCCAACTGCAACATCATTACAGAAGAACCCAGTCAAAAGCATTCCGCACACACAGACTTCGGCTTTGGATAGTCGGACGGAAGGAGGCGAATCAAGAGCTCCCTGGTTCCAATTTCGGCCCCCCCCCTCCCTGACAGCCAACCAAGCTTGTGCCGCGAACGTGCAGTTCGGAACAGCCCAGGAGCGATCAATCATTGAAACGTAAGGCTCGGTATTGTTAAAAAATTTTCCCCGGACTTTCGCCCCAGACTCCGCCTTTACTCCGCATGTTGACTTGCCGCTCGATACCGAAAATGCCAATTTTCATGCCGGGAGCACTTTTACAGAACAAAACAGAAACTCTATCTCTCTTAGTAGTGCGATCGATTAGTCCATGTGGTTCCGCTCATTTGGCGTTGTTCACTTCTCGGCCGAGGTACATAACAGGAACCGTTCCTAAGCGCAACGTTTCACTTCACATATGCTAGTTCAGTCTCTGTAGTAGGGCTGCTACAAGCGGATGATACTAACTCGATTTTTATATCAAGTCGGTCGCGACGTATTAGGTGGATGTATTATAGGTCAGTTCAACGTGGCCGATTCAGTCTCCACGCTTAAACTACTGATTAGACAGAGTAACATCAACACTCTGTTGCTCGAGTCGAGAACTGAACGCCAATATTGACTGATGTGTGAAGCACTTTCCGGGAACCTGCCCTTGGTAAAGCTTCTTTTCTACTATAACGGTGTCCGATATACTGGGAAATGGGGTATGTCAGTCGATGTGATATACGTAGTAGGTGTTGGAATCTAGACTGTTAAATATCACGAAACCTACCACCGATGATATCTTTTACACTAACATTTCTACTCAACTATTCTATTAATCAACAATCTTGTATTAATGCCAACTCAGTCAGGGGTAAATATCATAAGCCATGCGGTATCAAAGTTCAAGGCCGTCACCCAGTCAGAGAAGGACTCCAAGCTGGTTTAAACAAAATAACTCAAAGAAGACAACTTCAAGTTAGCATGTTGATGCCTTTTCAGAAATATCCCATCGAGTATTTCGCATCAAGCCCATCGAGAGGTATAAAGTGTTCACGTAGACACCCCACGTGATCGGGTACACCCGAAGCCATTTACGCCCCAGTCGCGTTTCCCTCAACGCGTCTTTAGAACTACCCCTCTACACCATCAACTACAAAGAGAAAAAGACATCATGTCGTATTACGACATAGACGCCATCCTCACGGATGCAGAAGTAAAACGCTCACCTGCTCTTCTATTGAAATGAATATTAACAAGGCATCTGTAGAAAGTCCCCTGTCAATTCGAAATCGACGTTCCCTACCTCGGCCATCTCGACAACTCCCCCCATGGTCTAAAAGCCAACACCCCTCTAAACCTCCCTCTATGGCTCGCCGAAATGCTCGCTCTCGCATCAACACCCACGACATCTGCCCCTCTGACACTCAACCTCCCACCATGTCTCTCCCCCGCTGTGCTATCAGCCCTGAAAGCCGACCCACGCGCCGTCGGCCTGAGGGACCAGAGCGCTCACTTCTACGGGGTGGGGACGAGGATGCTGGATCTTTTCGATGAAAAGGACGTGGCAGAGGTTCTACGCAAGACATTTGTCACGAGGGCCGGCGAGGTTGGTTTGCATGCCAGGAAGGCCGATGAGGGGATGGGTGGACAGGGAGAAGAGTTTCTGAGGGGGTTGGAGGAGTGGGAGAGGAGGTTGTTTAGGAGGGGACACGATGGGGTTAAGGGGGCTAAGGAGTGGACGGATAAGGTGAATAAGACGTGATGAGGTTGGTTGAATGTGTGGCTATATGCTGGCCTTCTGTCGTTGGCATGTTGAGATAGAGTCCTGTGGTCTAAGAGATACCCTTTTGTCTTTACGGCATGACAATAAATGAATGGAACGAGTCTAGAGAGATTATCAAGCGCTTATGTGTTAGCTACTTCTGATGAAGGAGGGATTCACTGGAGAAAGGCGACATAATTGAGGAAATGTAAAGCGTGCGTGTTCCAGCAACATGTAATGATGGCTCGGCTTCTATGCCTCGAGCCAACAAAAGATCGCTATCTATAGGCAAGGTGCTCCATTCAACGCTCAGTAATGTTCCAACCGAACGAAAGCACGGCATTTCCCATGCCCTCGGACCACTTCCCCTTGCCATGATACGTTTCCCTCGCCCATCCGCAAGCCGTTCCTCTAGTATAACCAGAAGCTGCAGAAAGCCTCTTATGAGAATAACAAGTAAATCCAGATCATCGTTCCAGAGTATCTTTCCCAGTAACACCGTGTTGGGAGAACCACAACTCCTTGGAAGCAACGCATGTTATGTACAGAATAAATGCAACCAGCCTCTCTTTTTGTCCTTTCCAAACCGTACCCGAACCATTTCCATGTAAAAAGTTTTGCACGAACGAAGCACTTTCGATCGCGTTCAGAATAAACGTGTAGGGACTGCACCACAGGCCAAAGATTTTGCCTGGACGTTCCTGGGATGGTTTCACCATCAACGTATCCACCAGTTGCCAAGAGACTCATAAGTTGAAATCATAAAGAAAAAAAAGGTCTGAACAATGACGCCGAGATTAGGACAAAATCAGGAAGTAGAAACAAAACAACTGTAAGCTCGAACCTGCAATCGAAACCAATCATAAAACAATTAAAAAGCAATGTCGGATAAGTGCGTAAGTCGATACTAAGGTGAAGGGTATGTAGAAGCGTTGCAGGACGGGCAATGCAAGGAGAGGATTTGGTTGAACGGGTCGGTCTCTTTTTTTTTTTTTTTTTGCCTTGTTTTTTTTTTGGATTCTTGTCCCGTGGAAATTCATCTCTTGGTGCAAAACCTGTTAATCATGGCAATCTTGAAGACTGCCATGAAAGGCACAGAGACTGGTGGAATATGATATTGTGCTGGGGCATTATAGGTGTGAAAATGCCAAACAGCATTGCCATCGAATGCTCGCGGCGATTAAACAGGTGCCCAAAGATTGTCAGAGACGGCGAGCTGAGACATATCCTGCTGGAACGTTGCTGGTGTGATGGTGCTCTGCTCCGAGTAGGTATAGTTGTCGTCCAGGTCCATCATAGGAGAGCCATCAGGGAAGTGCGAGAAGCCGAAGGGACCAGAAGCAGATGAGATGATGGGTGCGGTCATATCCGCAAAGGCAGCAGAAGTGGCTGCGACACCATCCAAGGTGAGATCGTAGTTAGCTTCTATGTCGAAATGGTTCATATTGCTGTCGATACCTGAGAACATCTGCATTGGGGCATTTAAGCCAGGGCCGCTCATCTCGGATTCAGCCAGGTCCAGCTCATCCTCATCTTGCTCCGGTGACAGAGGTTGCTGCTGGTCGGCCTGAACCCGTTTCTCAACGAACCAGTTCTTGAGTTCGGACATGGGAGGCCAGTCGCCGCCGCCCTTTCCACCACGCTTCTCGTCGGCATTTCCCTTGTTTTTGCCGCGAGCTGTCTTGGGCTTGAAGTGCGTGCGCCGAAGGTGTGCAGCCGCGTTATAGTAGGCACCATACTCTTTCCCAGACTGGCAAGCCTTGCACTTAGACAATGGATTGACAACCTTGACATTGGACATGATACCCACGGTAGTTGGATCACGGCATACAAACTTTTTGACAACGCCCTCATGTTTCGCATTGACATGTCTGCGAAGCTCATGGTCGCCGCGAAAGCCATCAGGATGCTCTTTACATTGATCGCACATGACCTTGGGGTGCTTCGGACGCTGGTATCCGTTCTTGTTGACTGGCACCTTGGCCTCCTTCTTGGCAATACGCTGGGTGCTGGCCTTGCTCGTCTCATCGTTGGGCTTTGGGGCCAGGACGGTGATCTTGGAAGTCTGTATGATACGTTCTCGAGCTTCCTTTGCACGGCGTTCCACGTTCGATGCTGTCGATCGGGCGCTCATCATACTCGTGTTGGAGGTAGACCTCTCCATGTCAGCTGATTCAGGAGATGACGAGACTGAACTAGCGTGCAACGCCGAACTGGTGAGATGCTGAGTCTCTGCAGCACCAAGGTTGGCGCCGAGACCAAAGAGATCATGCTCTGACAGATGCGGCTTGCCACTCGAAGCAGTGTGAGCCATGCTTGGGGAATTATCGGGAGAAAAGAAGGCATCGGTTATTTGTGACTGTGACGATTCTATGCGCGTCATCTTCACTCCAAGGTTATCGAAAACACTGCTGCTTTGGCGGGTCAAGGGACTCGGGACGTCGGCAGCTGAAGGACCAGAGATCATGGAGGGGCAAGCTGACATGGGATAACTGCTAGGAATCGGTGAAAGGCCCAAGAATGACGAGTTGGGTGCCACGGCGAAAGGAAGGCTTGTGTTCATGGAAGAGTCAAGGGACTGGGAGCCTTGTGAGAATTCCCACTTGCTCAGGAATTCTTCTGGGTTCATGCCGATATCGAGAAGGGGTTGGTTTTCCTGAACACTGGGAAGAGGATCCGGCGACAGGTTTTGGAGAGACTGGTTTGCAGGCTCGTCTCGGGAGGCATAGAATCGATCCATAGGTTTCATGAGGGGCGCAGTAGGATTGCCAGTTTGCTTAAAGGCCATCTGGATATCAGATCGATTTGAGACGCTGCGACTCATTGGGTGTGCTGAGCTGAGCTGTTGTGAGATAGCCCTCTTTTCGCGCCTTAGAGCTTCGGGTCCAAAGCTCCGGTCCTAGGGTACATGTTAAATATGGATGGCAGCACAAGTACTGGAAAGTCTTACCATGAACACGGGCTTCACCTGAGTAGAGTAACTAATGGTGGACTTGCTACGGGACATGCCAGCACTTCTTGACGTGGGAGCGCCATGACTGGGAAGTTGGAAGCCGGCCTGAACCCGGGTCAAGTTGTTGGCGACAGTATCTAGCGCGGATGAATCGCCTTGAAGCTGACTTCGTAATAGCTGCTCAAGTTGCGACGAACGGGCGTTGGCTGCTTCAAGCTGACGTTGTAAGTCTTCAACAGTATTTTCGTCGATTAAGTTCATTTTTGCGTATAATATAGTTTTTCTTTTTTTTTTCTTTTTCTTTTTGGAGCCTTGGGGAAGACCGTGTAAGGCAGTCAAGTTAGACAGGACAACCTTAATCCGCTGCAGTGATGAAGCTGAAGAGGGCGAGTGGTTGTGGTGAATCCGAGACGTTGTGGTTGATAAACTGAGGCGAGTGTAGGGACACGATGATGAGAGGGAAGCCGAGACACGAGATGGAAACAGTTGCAGGTGGAGTTTGAGTGGGATGAAGTCGAGTGAGACGACGAAGAGAGCAAGGACAAGCGTTGAACCAGAAGCGGATGGGATGGGCGATTAATACGTGAAACCAGGATGACAGAAATGGGCGACCCAGTCGTTGTGAGTGAGGCTTCCAAATCCCCACCGGGCGAGCAGGGGCATGAAGGAGGGTGGAACTGGGCGGCAGCTGCGGTGTGCTTGAAGAGCGAGGAGAATCTTGGTCGTGTGTTGTGTTGGTGTGTGTGGGTGTGGGTGTGACGAAGCAGTTGGTGATGGATGTCGGTGAGCGGGTGTTGTGCAATGGATAGTATCTAGTGTGTTGTTCGAGGACGTGCTGATGAGGAGGGCGTTGAAGAAGAGGGTGTAGTGTGTATTGCAGGATTAGAGATACAGTCGGAGAGGAATAATGAGGGTTTGTCGGGGGTATAAATGAGACAATAGGCAAATGCCGTATCAAACAGCACCGTCTATAAGGGGAATTGCCGTAATTATAATATCAAGATGAATTTGTTGATGTTGAAGGGCGGAAATGGGTACAAAATCCACTTGAAAATGAAGCGTCCATGGAAGGAGTGGAGGTTTCGGCAGCTGACGAGGAAGGTTCAAGACAGCTGGAAGCTGATCAGGGGAACACCCACACGCTGTCCATCCGCTTATTGAACACTGGAGATTTCGGTTGCTCCAGCGCTTGGGTCACTGAACTCTTTAGTGAACTGGCGGTGTCGGCTCATAAGCCATCCATCCATCCATTCAATCCATAACTAACAGGACGTAATTAATTAGGCAAAAAAGACCCTGGTCATAATTTCAAGAAGGACTACCTTCCAAAAATAAGAGCCCGGGATCAAAGACCTACCCCCTGTCGCTGACGCCCGGCTGCTGAGTGGAGAGATGAGTGACGCTTGAATCTCAGCGATTGGATCTCGCAGTATCCCAAACCCTTGGAATTACAACTCGATCCTTTCAACTGTGTTTTTCCAGTGTCGTAATGGGGGAATGCGGTCCTGATGGTTGCCCTCTCTGGCTGAAAGTGAGTGGCAGTCCTGTTGAAACGAGGCCATCAAATACCCCCAACCAAACCTCGAGACTTCATGCCATTGCTTCTCGCTCAAATGAACGTAGTATTCGACTTGCATCCATGCAGCAAGCTGTCCAGTACATCATTTCTCTGCCATGGGCCTACACTGGTGATTCCATGTTTCACAAAACACTCATCTTCGTATAACCAAGCCTTCGGTATCTACGTAACCAGCACCGTAATGCCATCATCACAGTTCATCATTACCCCTGAATGAAAGGAAAAAAGAAAGGGAAAATAAAGAAGTGACAGAAGCAGCATCGACTTCCCAGCTCAGAAAAAACTACACATAACTACGTACAACTAGTAAACCTGAGGTGCAGGAAATGACGACAACCAATCCAGGCCAGGGTGTCGGAAAGAATAAAAAGAAAAACTTCAACCTAACTTGGTCGTCACAGTGGAGAGACGCAGTAAAGGTCAAACACCCTCGTACAACTTGAGACGATTTGCACAATCGTGGGTAGGGGCTGCTGTCTATCAATCTCAGGCGTCTGGAAAAGCCTACACTAGGCGGGCACCAGCAATCAGGCAAGTCTAGTTCTGCATGTTCAACATGGGGAAAGACAAGGCCCTTGTATTGGGCTTTTCCATTCCCTTTTTTTCCTTCTGCTGCGCAATGTCTTTATCACACACTCTGTGAGTTGTCAGGCATGGGTTAAGGGTTGGTGATGGAACACGCTGTTCAATTTGTTGTTATTTTAAGTTACCAAGTGAGTGCTTGATTCAGCATACAGTGTCTTGTCAATAACCTGCATGAGGCATGATATCTCGACCCGATGACTGCTGACTAGGCTGTTGATGCAGGCCCTTAGAACCCATATGCTGGCAACAAGACGGCAGACTAGGGGGGAACGATGCGGCAAGATATTGATCGTCGTTACCCTGCACTCTGCCGTCTATCCATCCGCTTCCAACATCTTCTCGTGACAAGTTGTCGCAGCCCCCCACTGACATGTCTGAAATCATCCCACGCCCTGGTCAGGACGACGCCGCGAGGCTCTCTGTATCCAGCGCACTCTGCAGTCGCAACTCAGGTATGCCGACTAACACGCTTTCACACCATCAAGCTCAAGTCTCGCGTTTCTCAGCAACACCATTCAATTTTGCTCACTCGAACAGGCATTTGAAAACCACATCGTGGCCTATGTTGCCACACTGACGACAGGGATCTCACTCTTATTCCAACGCTGTACCTTTTCAGGAAAATGACAAGGCAATCACTGAGACGGGGCATCCGTTCATTGGCTGGTCTTTTGCTTGCCATCTGGATCCACCCTCTTCCCAGTCGATTGGCTCCCGCTGTCGAGGAGAGTGAGGCGGACAGTATCACACTCTGACTCCCCCAGGTCCCTAGCTATCCTCAGTCTTCTCACCGGTGGACTTTTACACCTGCTATTGTCACTGTTTTGGCTGTGGGTGTCCTGTGCCAATTTTCAATTTCAAAACCAATGTAAAACCCCTGTTGATAATGACGACCTTGTCATGTCCTGCGCTAAACCTCACACTACAAACATGTTACAACTAACCTGGAGAGTTGATGAACTGGCCTCACACGGGCGTTGTCTAGAATTACTCGCACCGAGCAATGTTATGCAGTTGGAGCTGTAGTTGCATGTTTCTTCTGACTCGGGTGCGGGCGCCTGGCTCAGGTCTAGAACTGATCCTCAGATCTACGCGAACTGTTATTGAGATTGATCAAACATAGCACATTACACGTAATCTAGTCTGTCGCCGTCTGTTTCAGTACAGGCAGTGTAGACCTTGCGACGAAACGAAACCCCCGAACCGCACCTACGTACCGCCCACCACTCTACTATTATCAGCCTGCCTTCTCATGTACTTCGCCTCAGGCCTCTGCTGGTCGGCAGCGGTTTTGCTTCCCACTGCCCCGTTGCCTTATTCCCTTGCGTTGATCATGCAAGCCTAAGGCTCTCCCAGGTCTGTTTTAACTTGCTGACCCATAGTCACACGTGCTTAGAGTGTTGATGCCATGCCTTTGGCGCTTTAGGTTTGATCACGAGCTGCGTTGCCTGATTGCTTGGTTTGATTATATTGCCGATCTCTTCGTCTCATGTCGCACGTGCATCGGGAGATTGTCCAAGGTTCTGTGTGCACAGAGCCTCAGCACCGGGTAGGCACACCGTTCCAATGAGATGTTATCACGATTACACCCATTCGCACACTGCCATTGCAGCCAATCAACCTTGAACCTAACGTTGAAAGTTCACCTGCCCGATACAACGATACTGATGCTCACTCATACAGGGAACCTATACAGCATTCCGTATCACAAGAAAGTGACCAACGTCATATTGCAGTGATCCTCAACGCGTCAGCAACATTGATCAAGACAAGGTTACTGGACCTTTAGTTATTATGCTGGATAGCTTGACCAACAGTAATCTCGATGTTTGGACTAATGTGGTTTGTGCGCAAGTTGCCTACAAGACCGCCGCAACCCGCTGCCGGTACCACGTGCATCTGCCGATGGAATAGGATCGACCGAAACACGACCAAAACTGATACCTGGGATACCCTTCCATTTACATCTGAATATCACACGATGACGAGCACTTGGTGTACTTTCTAAGAGCACTTGTTAGGCTACCCAATTTTCAATCAACAACAGAGGTTTCAATTGGAAAGCGTTCCGTTGGCCTCCTCATCCAAGCTTACCGCGCAATACCATACCTATATCGAGATAGGGCCTCGAATTTTACACCGTTCCGGGGATATGTCCCTGCTTGATCTGACTCGGAGATGCTAGACTGACCTCATCCTGGCCTTAGATGTAAGCCTTCTTGGACACGTGTATGACGCCGAGTGAATCTTGACCCCCGGATTCCCCTCCCCGACGGGCATCTTCCCAGGGCGAGATGCACCGGTGATATTTCTGCTGTAGCAAATCGCTTGAGGCCGCGCTAGACTGTACTCAACTTGAGGAAAGGATGTTTTAGTCTCTCGAGTACCAGAGTAAAACAAACTGACGATAGTCGGATTATTTTAGAACCAACAGTTTTAGATACCACGCGGGGAAATGAACTAGAAACTATCGGCTAGATGTGCATAGATTCCTTTAATTTCGTTGAGATTATTTTTGTCACTGCAATTGGGATGGTTCTCAGCGGCCTTGCCGACCCACGGCCCCTCTTCGATCTAACATGTTCGGAGCTTTTGTCCGTTGAAACCGGCGCCGCGCTTGGAGTCTTTGTAGACCCCTGCGGAGGTCCAAGCTCCACTCACCGGCACCGGAATAACCACGGCCCATATGACGCCCACGCTGGAGAATAATATCCTGACTAAGCTGCACAGCTCAGTCCATCATGACACCTCACGAAACCCCAGACTGCCACGTTCACCAGGCTAGTCACAGCATCACCTCGGCGCTACTTGCTTGGAACCCTATGTGACCCTTTCTCGGTGTACAACGGCATAATGCGCCGTTCTAAATTGATTCTGCTCGCTGCGCTGCAGCTTGCTGGAGCTCGGTCTCCTGGCTTTAGCATACACGAGGACCTGCTTACGTTCCCGCAGGTAAGCTAATCCCGCGATGCCCTCATCGGTGTCGGTTCTCCATGTAGCCTGTGATGATGCTAATACATAACAGTTTGATGTTATCTTTGTTAATGACTATGTTACCAAGAAGGAGGCGAATGCGTTACTCGAGCGTAAAGACCAGCATCCCGCCTATTCTTCAGACTTTGCGCAAACGAACCTAGACCAGGTTCGCGAGGCCGGTTCACGCGACGGTGGAAATAGCGATGAGTCGCAAACGCCATCGCACACATATGAACTCATGAAGCTACATCCCAACCAGTATATCTGCTCTATCCCCATCCTACAACCTCCCGCTCCCGAGAACCAAACTGCCAACGAGCTGGCTAGAGCCCAGGAAGCACGAGAGCTCAGCCGTGCGACCGAAAACGGCTGGGGACTTCTCGCAGACCTTCAAGACTCCTGTATCTATTTCATGTCAGGATGGTGGAGCTACAGCTTCTGCAACAACCGCGAAATCGTCCAGTTTCATGCTCTCCCATCGGTTCCCAATGGTCAACCCCCCAAGCGAGACCCCCACACAGCAGAGTTCATCCTTGGTCGAACACCAGCGATTCCTGCCTCGTCTTCCAGCCAGGCGAAGCAAAAGGGTGAACAGATGCCACTACCAGCTGAACTACAGGTCAAGGGAGACCAACGATATCTTGTTCAGAGATTGGAGGGAGGAGATATCTGCGACTTGACTGGACGGGATCGAACAATAGAAGTCCAGTATCATTGCGTGCCTGGCTTGAAGGCAGATAGGATTGGTTGGATTAAGGAGGTTACCATTTGCGCGTATCTGATGGCTATCAACACTCCAAGACTTTGCGATGATGTGGCTTTTCTCCCACCTCAAGAAACGAGGGCGAATCTCATCAAGTGCCAGCTTGTTGTTGATGAGGATTCTAGTACGCCGTTGCTGGACCAGACTGCGCCCCTTGACAAGGCAGACGCCCTGGAGAAGGCGGAGAAGATACAGAAAGACGGCTCTGTTACGGATGACGTACCTCCTGAGAAGGAAGTCAATGTCGGCGGTGTCGTTGTTGGAGCTCGCAACGTGCTTTCGGGTGCTGATGAAGCCGGCAAGCCCCCAATCAAGCTCGCACCTCCGCGTAGCTACTTTGCAAACACCGACACAGATGCCGAGCGATTCATCGAAGTGGTCGCCTCTGGAAACCCAAAGGAGGACGGCGGTGCCATTAAGAGCTTGAGCACCCAGGAGCTTGAGCAGCTCGGCCTGTCGCCAAAGGTTGTCCGAGATATGGAGGATGAGATGAAGCGATTGGCCAAAGACCAAGGGTGGAAGCTCGAACTTGTGGAACTCCCTGGCGGTGACAAGGAGCTCAGAGGCTACATCGATGTTGAGGAAGATGGAGAGGGTGCTTCCAAGCTTAAGGAGGAGGCGAAGAAGATTCAGAAGGAAAAGGGTTGGGCACAACGTCCTGAAGGCGACAAGGGGGAGACGAAGGAGAAGGTCGGTGACAAGGGAGAGACGAAGGGTCAGGCCGGTGAGAAGGGGCATATAAAGGAACAGGTTGGTGAGCAGGGACAGGCGCAGGACCAAGTCGATGAGAAGAAGCAAGAGAAGACGGAGGGTAGTGAGGAGGAGTTCTATAAGAAGGATGAGTTGTAGGCTGTGTAGTTGATTAGGCGTTTAGGACAGTGAGCTTTGGAAGTCATATGAACACAAATGGATGATGATTAGTAACTATTCCGTAACGGTTGATATATAAGGGCTGGGAATTGGTCTATACTGATCTACTTGGGTTTTTGGTACACTTCCAGTTGCGTCGGTTTATGTAGATCTAGTGATAGCTCTGGTGATAGCTTTAGGGTAAATCCGATACAAAGCATCAATGCGGACTTTAGGATATATTATTATGCAAGTTGAAGCAATTGTTGATCACGTTGAATTTAACATGGTAACGTAGTTATTATTTCCCGTATAGTGTATAATTTTTACCTTTGTTTAGAAGAAGATCTGACACCTTGTTTGATCTAACAACTTGTCAACTCCTATATATGGGGACGCATAAATAAACCAACTTCCAAGATTGCACAGTATCTATGGGAGAAGTCTCGATGTACGTGTTATTCTATATATACCAGAGTCTGTAGTTTACAGCCTATGAAGACCAATAAACGCTCCATCTTCGGACAAGGTCCTGGCATAAAGCTGAACCGGACCCTAGTTTCTTCGTGCAGGAAGTTATCACTTGAAGCTTTTAGCTGAGTCTGTAAGTAGGTTATTTCAATACCACTCCCATAGAAGTTGGACATTATGATATACCGCCTTGCAGACTCTTTTGTAGCACAGAACATGACATGGTCTGAATGGAAAGCTGACTTTGGACATGTCTAAATAAGATGCTCGTTTACTTCGAACCTAGTCATTGAGTTATCTTGTTCATGGCTACAGTTGAGACGAGGAGCCCGATATTGTTGTGTCTGATCAAGAGCTATCCCTGAGGTACGTTGAAATAAACTTTCGCACGCCGATTCAAGACCCAACAGATGGATATCACCATGTGTAAGTTTGGGCGGCTATGAGTCGGCTGTTCTTACAATCAATCTTCCTATATGAAGAAATTGGCGGACATTAAACAGCGTAGTCAGTTACCCGAACCTACATAGAGGAGACTTTGCATTTTGACGTTGCCAAGTCTATCTCTTTCGTTTCTCATTACCTCTCATTGAGAGGCACTCTATTGAACGGGAAAGAAATACTTTGACGCCCCCAGCCAGAGTCAACGACACCGCCAGCTACAACAACTTTACCTCTTTAAGCAAACATCATGACGAAAGAAAGAAAAAGCAAAGTAAATGATACATGCAGTTGGTAGCCTATTATTATCGAACTCATCGCAGTGAGTTAGTTGTGGCGGTGAGTGGGAGAAAAGGTTTTATGGCAGCACACCACACCACAGGGACGAACCCTGCTTGTTCCCAAGACATCTGGAATCAGGCACCCGACGGGAGGGGCTGCGATGGAGGCAACATAGTTTGAACTGAGTGATTCTGGCCAAAAGTGTAATTATCGTCGGAAGCATTCTCCTCGGTCAGGATGGAGGATGCATGGGTCGATGGCTATTGAGGCGAGTCAGGGTTTTGTAGAAATCTTGCTTGTAGTTTTTGGGACGAAGAGAAGAGAGTCACTGTCATACATCATCTCACCAAACTGCAGTAGGTCAAGAACGGAATGGACGATGGCCCTGGATCGGGCCTTGCAAAGCCACTGAGCGGACCGATGTGGAGGGGGCGAGACAAACAAGCCAGCTCGTTTCATCCAGGCGTTTGGTGCAGGTTTGCTTTAAGGTAGGGAGAACTAGTGGCAAAGGTATACTGTACTTTTAGGTATGGTATGAAGAGTTGCAGTTCGGCATTTGTAACGTCGGCAGAGAGGAGAAGACATGAGAGGAATTTGGACCCTGAGGTATGCTCGTTGCTGGTGACAACACGAGATATGCTGATGATTGACGACACCTGACGAGGATGTGAAACGAAACATACCATCATGGTATCAAAGACGTATGAATGAATACCTAGTAAATGAGATTCTCAGAGGAAAAAAACACACAACTGAAACTAGAGCCGACCAAGAACAGAGGCGGACTGAGCTCTGTTGGAACTCTCCGGCTCCTTCATGTCCATAGCTGAGAAAGAAAAGAAAAGAAAAGAAAAGGAAAAAGCAATACACTTTAAAAAGCAATAGGGCCTTGCATTTTTTTTTTTGGCGTCACAGAAGCAAAGAGAGAGCGTGTGAAGAAAGCGCGTTTGCTCGCGTTCAGCAGCTCTTGTCTGGGACGAGAACGATGTGACGACATGGGGTCAGGA
>JABFEV010001367.1:0-10864 GCA_013618395.1 Fusarium domesticum | reverse complement strand
CCCCCCCACACCTTCAAATTGCCTCCTTTTGAGAGGACAAGGCAGATTCGGCGTCTTTGGCCCGGGACTGGGGCCTAAATCTACCTTATGGTTACAACTATAGTGAGTAACATTACCTGTAATACAAAGTACTGTACTAAACTAGGGCCCCATCTTGACTTTCCAATATATTCCAGAACGTCCGGTCTCTCTCCCACGGGGGTACACGCGGCATCACGGCAGAGCGTCGTTCTTTGCTAATCCATAATTAGCATTGCGGTCTTTCTGGTCGCTCATTTATGTGCCGCGTAAACCCTATTCATCCGCCTGTGGTTGTCCTGGATTAAGCCCGTGATTAGGCTGTTGACATATCCGCCATCACCGCAGCTGCTAGCCAATCACCGTTATCACCAACCAGGACAAGGTTGATGCTACGATCTTGATGCTCATACAACTATACGTTTTGTACGCGGAAGAGGCTGTCATACGATAGCTGACTTTGGCCCCCTCTCTGGGTCCTGTAAAGATAGAACCTCATCCAGCTTGCTGGCAACCCTACTTCTGACCGGTTCGCGATCGAGAAACCCCTATCGCCAAGGCATCCGAACTCAAGCACTAAGACTTTGTTATTATCCCGTATCTTCACCCCTGTATGGGATCACAACCCACGCGTTGCTGCAAAAGCAAGGATCCCAGCGATGAAAATCACCGCTCAGCCCCAGCCATGATTCCCGATCAAGAGACTAACGAGATTGCCAATCATTTACCATATATTAGTGGCGTGGACTGTGCCCAGATCTCATACTTTCTCTCATTCCACCTCCTCGATCCTTGGTCGAGCACGCCCACTTGAATCGACCAAAGTTCCACTAGGATTAACATGAAGCCCAGCAAGATTCGTCAACGCTGGACCGCTCTCCTGACTCTGTGTTGGTAGCAGGCCTGCCATTTGCCAGTTTTCCAGACTCTCGACCACATCATTGGCATGTTGTTGTACCAGTCCATCGTTGTCTGTTGCAGCCACATATTGAAGGGTCCTCATAATATCCTCTCGGCTGTCGTCTGTGAGGCCGAACCCAAGTCTCCGTCCGGATTTCTTGGCACTGTCTAGTGCTCTCACGAAGCTCAGGACATTGAGAATTGCAGCTCGTCTCAGGATGGCAGTTTCCATCTCGCGTTCCATGGCCAATATATTGATACACAGGTCAACGCTGGCAGACACTAGTGTAGGCCCAATGCCCGCGACGTTCGTTTCGATCGAGGTACCAAAGATCGAAAGCGCTGAAGCTCGTAGTCTTACGTCTTCACTTCCCCGTTTGCTTTCCCAGCCTTGAAGAATCTGAGCTAGAATATCATTATTCGCCTTTTCCTCTTCGGTCAGTTCTTCCTCATCTTCGACATCTTCATTTTCGTCTTGCCCCTTCTTCGCCTTCATCTTCTGCAACTTTTCTTCACGACCCTGCTTGGCCATGGTCTTGGGTCGATGTCCTCGCCTTCCAGCGATGGAAAGGAGTGTCTCGCATACCCGTTGAGCGATATCACCCGCAAAGGTCTCACCGAGACGTTCAACTACCTGGAGCAGAGCCTCGCCAAACCGAAGTCGGACATCGGTAGACAGCTTCTCCTGCGCATCCAGGTAGTGGTCAAGCAGCTCCTGCACGGCTGTCTTGGGGTGCTTGTTTGCGAGCTGTGTAAAGACTTTGATGATTCGTAGGTTAACGTAATCATCGTTGTTCTCGAGAAGGTTGCAGAGAAGAACAGATACCGCTGTGATGTCAAGCGCCGTGCTCTCTGCCAAGATGAGCCCAGAAATAAGATTTAGCCCCTCGGAAACCACAGGCGGTGGATTATCGTTGGCTGTGATATAGTTCAGGGCCAAACTGTACGTTCTTCGATCCTCAACTTGACGGGTGCTGGGTGCTGCGGTAGGAGGTTCTTTTGTCTGCTCAACTTCGTCACGATATTTCAAAAGGAGTGCCAGATTCCTTGCAGTAGGAGACACCTGTGCCCTTTCTTCCGTACTTAACCTCTCGAGCGACGATTCGACGATCCTGAAATCTTCTGCTTTGATGTGTGGTTTTCGGAACGTCGGAGATGTCACGACTAGGTTGAGAAGACTGAGAACCACCGCTAAGAGATCATCGGCCAGTCTCGACTGGGCATCCGCCTTGAAAACTTGACAGATCAACTCTACAAGTTGGTCAAAGTGGCTCACAAGCTTGTCGGATGCTTTGTCCATGAGTTTTTGGAAGATGTTGATCTCTATAAGGTCCTGAACTGGCGACGTTGAAGCTTCCTCCTGAGGAAGCAAATCAAGCTTGATATCTTCCTTCTGTTTTCCGGCCGTCTTGATCCACCGTCGGAGCAATTCGAGGAATATTGTCGAAACCTCTTTGGTAGAGCAAGTCGAGGTAATAAGGCTGACTAGGGTAGTTGACTTGTCCTCGAGCTCATTCCAGTTCAAATCAAGATCTGATGACGAGTCGAGCGTTCGTGGCTCAACAACCTCAATATCTCCCTTCCCCAACAGCCGATACTTCCACTTCTTCTCTGCTTTTCCAAGCGAGCCTCTACAGAGAAGGTTCTGCACAATAAGCAGGACAGTTTCGGAGTTTCCAAATAGTCTAAGAAAGGCTTGTAGTAAAATATGAGCAGGTTTCTTGTAGTCTTGTTCTGTTCGTGGCATGGGATTCGACCATGAAGCAAGAGTCCAGATCTGGATCAGAACAGATCTGAGAATGCGCCTGTAAAGACCAGAAGATGGATTGGACATGAGAAGAATGTTGAGTCGTTTGAGAGAGGTCTTGAGGGAATGTGCAGGGACGAGAATGCGGTCTCGACTGAGGTCCACAATCTCATCTTCTTCCTTGATG
This sequence comes from Fusarium domesticum, assembly GCA_013618395.1. Classification (NCBI taxonomy): domain Eukaryota; kingdom Fungi; phylum Ascomycota; class Sordariomycetes; order Hypocreales; family Nectriaceae; genus Fusarium; species Fusarium domesticum. The sequence goes on along the minus strand of JABFEV010001367.1, from coordinate 8,012 downwards.
ATGAGAGACTGCTCCCGTTTGAGCGATGGATTCAAGTCCTCCAACATGGGTTGAACGAAAACATTCCATCCAGCGGAACCTATCACAATCGATTAGCATTTCATCATCAGTTGTTCAGGTGTCTCGTCTGCTTGCCAGGTGCTCCAAACTGCTTCCGTCCAAGAATTCCATATCCTACAATCTGAGCCGCAGTCTTGGCGAGTTCGCCCCCGGCATCGCCATCCATCAGGCTGAACAGCTGGCCCGCGATACCGCTGAACCAAGCATCCGGCGTCATGTTGCCAGGGACGGATGATAGCAGTCTCGTCGCAACGGCAACGGCCTCGTGAGTAATGCTTGCACCCTGCTTCTGCGGCGCACTTCCAGAATCGGCCATTTTACCCACATTGCTAGGGTGAACGCTGAACACGAATTCCATCGTGCCGCGGACGCCGTCTGGGCGGAGAGGGAGGACAGTGAGGGTCTGAAGAAGGGGCTTGCGAAGCCAGTCGGGGAGGACCGAGGGCTTGATGAGAACGTTTAGAGCTGGAAGAAGTTTCCATGTTTCAGTACTTTTCGAAGCTATCAGTAAATATGATTTTGTAAAGATGAGATGCTGCTATTCTACCTGTCGATGAGTTGGTTGTAGTCTTGTACACCAGAAGCCTGAGCAGTAGCGTTGATGTTGGGGTCGAAAGCCTTCTTTCCGGCCTCTACTATTTGCTCGATTATTTTGGGATGTGAGCCTGTTGAGGCCGAAGACGATGAGCTAGCCATTGTGTCTGATGCTCTTGTCATGAAGAGAAAGGTTGAGCACAGAGAAGTTTTGTCATCACTCTTCCAATCGGTTCTCTGGATCTTCATGTGTTATCGACACTGTATTCGACACTGTACAAGCAGCGCTCAGGTGCAAGGTCACGTGCGACCGCGTTTCTGAAGCAGTCAAATAAATACGGGGCTGGCGACTAACTGTCATGACATCTCGCGTTGGCTCTCACAAGTCAACAACTTCATCGCATTCAACTCGGCTTTTTTTCCCCCTTTCTTTGCTGGAGACTTCCCCAACACCTTGAGACATCAGATTTGTACAAATCAGCCTTCTGAAACTCCTGATGTCACCAAAGCATACACACCTTCGTTGCTTTCATTGAGCAACACCAACTACGCGTGACGCCTCCCGCACAGTTCTCCGACACTCGTTTTCCGCAAGGAATATCTATCACAGATTTTTTCTTACAGGCTGGTCAACTCCACAATATGCCGCATCCGAGCCTGTAACAGGACCTCGTTGGAATGCCGCAGTTGGACTTATTGTGGTACGCGCAGCCGTCTGAACTACGAGACGGCCCAGCCCAGGAACGGGTGCCGGGACTTAACCCTAAGAAGATATCTGGTCTTTCGTCTTTGGACGGAACAACAGTCTTGCGCTCTTGTCGTTTGAGGCGCCTTTTATGTCGGCCTAAGCTACCCAATGGTTCATGACACGCCGGCTGAAAAGTAGGCTGATCAACCGGAGGGCGCTGGGCGGTCGGACGGGCGAGGAGAACCGTCCAGTCACCCTTGCGGTGCGCGAGAGGATTGGTGCCATGAGTCGATTTGATAAGAACCTCTGGCCTGAGGACGCTCGTCAGCCCTTTCCGCTGGAACCAGTACGTTGGTCAAGAGTAGGCCGTCTTGGAGATGCGGTCGGCCTTGTGGCACGTTCGGAGATGATCTCAGTTTGACTCTTGTAGTCACACTGCTCGACTCTGCCCGTTACACCTAAACAATTAAGAAGTGGAGCTTGAGAATGGCTACAGACAGTCAGTCTGCGTGTTTCCCTTTGACATTCCCAAGTCTTCGCCTGTCGGAGCCGCCGGTCGGTTCGCTCCTGGCTGGCGGAACGGGCCTCTTGTGGACACAGACAGAAACACGGAGACTGACAACTTTGCCAACTGGTATAGCTCCCGGGTTTTCTGAATTGTTCATGGCGTGGCAGACCGACGCCCTTGCTCTCATCTGTCCAGTCCCTTGGCTCTACCGCTCTCGAGTCCTCACCAAAGCACCAGCTACCGGTGTGTGACGCACTGCGTCTGGCCTGACCAAGCGCATTAACCTCCAGCCGTAGGTCGTAATCCTGCGGTCCGGCGGACGCCAGTCACCCATTAGGCCCCCCAGGGTCTTGATGGTTCCTCGGTCTCATTCCTGAAAAGGATGGGGTCCGAGTTGAAAGGGCGGTTTTTACGGATGTCTTTTGTCCGCCCGATAATGCCCTCCTTGACTGCTCGACTTGAGAACAATGGAGGAGAAACAAAAACTAGTCCTTGTTGGCAGCGCGAATCAAACAGAAGGGGTCTTGCTTTGGCCGTCTTGAGAACATTCAGATTGCGTCTTGTTACAACGGCTTTTGGCGTTGTAGTGTCGGTGAAGGCATTGAAATCTGTTTATACTGCTGACTGAACGATGACAGTCTCGGCCTTGCATTCATCTCTTGCCCAATGATGAGATCTGCAGCTGTTGTTCGAGGCTTTACCGGGACCCATCTCGAGTTGGAGTCAGAGTTTCGTACTTGTCTGGTGATGCAGAGAATACACAGCCAAAGATCAAGTCTGAAGGCCTCGAGAGCATTGTCGAGACTGGGTTGCAATCTTTGGATCTCTGGACAGGCCTAGTCGGTTGAGGGCAGTCCTGGTTGCCCTTTCGCCTGGAAAGGTGTGGAGGGCAACCCCCCACACAGGGGATAAGTCTATCTGCTTCTTGACTTTCTTTGATATCGGTGCTAACACATTGGTAGGTTGAAACCTACTACTTACTAAGAGAAGGAGGGCTAGGGGTGGAGTAGGTTATGGGCATTGTTCTGGCCAAGACGGGACGGGACGTTGAAGGAAGGATTGGGAACTGACGGATTGGTAGCGGTTGTGGTGATGTCATGGGTTCCGTTGGTGAGCTTTTGAATGATGAACATCCATGTAACGCAAGCCAGAAACACGGGAAGCGATGTGAAAAGAGGGAATGCAAGGATCTGAAAGTAAAAAAAAAAACAAGCCAAGATTTATCAGTAATCAACGTGATCGGCCCACGGTTGAGTTTCAAAGTTGAAGGGGAATCAGCAGAGAAGCTTTGTTTCTGAAGATGGCATTGAGATTGGGGCCAATGAGATGAAGAGAATGACGATTGAACCCAGCTCGTGGTGATGTCACTTTGTATGCAGGAACTTGTTGTCACCTACCAACGCTAGATTAGTAGGTCTGTTGTTTAGGCTGGATCTCCTATAAACAACCTGACTACCTGGTCTTGACATAATTCCCACTCTCTCTTTATCAACATTGGATCTATCATATCCTTCTTGTTGCGTGATTCCTCTCGGAGTCTCAGGAGCTGTACACATAAATCATGCTTCGATCTACAGTGTTCCTAGGCCTCGTGTCCGCTGCCATCGCCATCCCTGCTGCTGCACCAGTCGCAGAACCAACCATTTACAGAGATGTTGCTTTAGCAGCAGCGCCTGAGCCGACGGTTGTGGACTTGAGTGAGCGCGACGTTATCGACAGGGTTGAGAGTTACGTTGGTGGACTTGTCAGTGATGTCGAGAGTGGTATATCGTCTTTTGTTGATTCGGGCATTCTGAATTATCCAAATGGTTTCCCAACTGGTAGTGCTGTGAAGGAGTCACTGGGGATTTCGAGTGACGATGATTTGGACGCCCAGCCAACGCAGGTCCTGAATCTTCCGTGAGTGGCTCGTTGCTGTGTCTTTTGACTGGCCGTACTGACAACGATCTAGCCCATACGCCAACTGGACCAGAAATGGATGGAATGTGCGGGTTCATGGAAATGTTTACAAGATCCCGGATGTTGATCAGGACAAGATTGACGATCTCGCCAACGTATTCCTTATCGACACGGACATTGAGGATCTGTCAAAGACTCAGCAAGCTCAGGCTCGAAACGTGACAAAGTCCATCTTTGTGGTGCAGCAGGATGATGAAAGCGTTACAGTGGACTTTGTCAACGATGTAACTGTCGATCCGGATCAGAATGGAGGTGCCGTCAATGCAGTACGTCACAACTCTCTACCGGGACCTCATCGATCAGCAATACTCATGGTAGTTACAGAAAGGCGGTGCTCAGAAGATCAAGCTTCCTTACAATACTACCGAGCAGGGCGACTTTGATGCCTTTGTAACGCTCCGCAACACGACTGGATCTGGTGGTGGCTATCTCATTCCTGGCAATGAGACGTCGCAGATCCAGACTATCAACCTGTACGCAGAGGGGAGGAACAATAGCGGCAACGCGACGGCCTATCTAGTCCCCCCTAAAGGAATCACCATCATCTCTGACATTGACGATATTCTGCGCGTCACCAAGATCTACGAGCCTAAAGAAGGTCTCCTCAACACCTTTGCACGCCCCTTTACTGCCTGGATGAACATGCCCGACATCTACGCCAACTGGTCATCCTCCATCAAAGACCTTCACTTTCACTACCTCACCACGACGCCCGAGCAAGCAACCCGGAACTACATGGGCTTCATCTACAAGACCTACCCGCTCGGCTCCTTTGACACTCGCCCCCTCAACTTTTCTGACGTGTCGGCCACCCTCTCCATCCGCAGATTCCTTCTCGACAAGGTATTCCAGACATTTCCCGAGCGCCGCTTCGTTCTTGTCGCTGACACAACCAACTCGGACGTCATGAAGGCGTACCCGGCACTGTACAAGGACTACCCGGGCCAGGTGCAGTGCATTCTCCTCCGCAACACGAGCGCCACGGATGACGGGAACAAATTCCCCTATAATACGAAAGGCTTCAAGGATATCCCCAAGGAGAGGTACATGTTCTTCAAGGTGTCGGATGACTTGTCCAAGCTCGACCTGGAAAGTGGCCAGTGCTTGAATAGCAGCATCCAGCAGAATGTGACGTATGACTACCAGGGGTTGCCTTTCGGTGTCGCTGAGGATGATGAGAATGCAGGCTCGGGAGGTGCTGTACCAAAGGCCGGGATGGTGATGGCAGGTTTACTCATGGCTGGTCTAATGGAGATGGTTTGAGTTGGCATAGAAGAGTAGTTGGACTTGGAGCTTATATAATGATTATGATGATGACATTTCTGGCGGCCCTTATTTATCTACTGTGAAATCAAGATCGTACTGTCAACCTACCCTATCGTGTTCAACAGCGACTCCCTTGTCTGGGACATGTAGAACAACAGGGACAGGGTAACGCGCCTTCTTCTACTGGGTACTAATAGATCTACCGATCGCATGCTTTTCCTTCATCGCAGTCCGTCATCCCCGACATGGGTCGTTTGATAATGGGCCAAAAGTAACGGCGCCCCCCGGGGTTTCACGTAGAGCCGACATCACCAGATGGCTTTTTTCCCTCTTCCCCCTTGTCATAAGCCAATCCGTGACAAGAATTGAGAATTGGATTAAAATATGCACAAAAATATTCCTTCTCATCTCTTTTTCTTCGTAAGTACCGTATCTTGAATCGTTCCATTCCTCTTCTGGAAAAAAAGTCGAACGGGTGCCCGTGCCCATGGCGCGTGTTTGGAAAATGGGCTGATCTTTCTTTACTACTATACTAGTAAACACTAGGCGTGTGAACAAGGGTTTTTTTTTTTCTTTTTCTTTTTTTGATATGGGGTTTTCGTAGAAGAAAATGCGATCATGACTACAAACTTCTTTGCATTCTAGGTAAAAAATTTCTTTTTTTCAGGAAATATATTCCCCTTCTTATTGCTGGATATTTATCTATCTAAGAGCTGCTCCACGTGAACCAGAGTTAAGCCTCCAAGGTGTCCCCCAATTGAATCGATGGGAAACGCTTGTCTAGATGCCAAAAAAAGAAATACAGGTGGCTATACTTGGAAACAGTGCGGGCAAAGGTAGCTGTCACAGACAACCGTCGCAAGCTGAAGGCCAACTCAATTCGGTAACCTCTTAACCTAGGAACTAGAAATTTTTAAATGGTTACCTGTGTGTACCCGCGCCTTACCGCCAGGTAGTGTTCTTAGCTAGTACAGTAATATAACACACCCATTCTACGGAGTACTACCTATGTCGCCCGAGTCCCCCCGAGGGAAGCTGATACATCATCATGCTGTCGTCTTCTCTGGGATCCATTGTTTTCTGGCAGAATTGATAGATTTTTGGGTGCGATGTAGTGACAATGGGGCGCCGAATGATTAGCCTGCCCCCCATCCCAGGTGTGACGGACGGGCGCTAGCGGACGCTATTAGCCTGTGATGGGGTTTCGGTTCAGTTTAGCGTCACCGTCTCCAGCTGTTTTGCATGGAAGCCCGTTCTGCTTCCTGCTGAAACCTCCGGAATGCCGTTTCTGCCCTTCTATGAACTGGCTTGCCTTGTGGCTTGGGAGTCGATATCCACCATTGGGCGATTTGTCGCGTTGCTAAATGAGCGCAGCGTGCCTTGTTCTGCTGTCAAGTCGTTCCTGCCAGGCGAGGAAGTCCTCCCGTCAGCAATAACGAGACTGTACTTACCTAGTGGACAGGCCTTATCTCAAGCGATGACGAACGGGCAAGATAGAAAGGGGAAGGAGGGAAATGACGGAAAGAATAAACAAGAAAAGCAGCCAGGTGACAGTTCACTTGTCGAATTCGCTCATCTACCTTATCTCATCTGGTAGCCCCCAAAAGACTCCGTTCCCATCAGTGAATCTCAGAGCCATCTCACTCTCCACTCAATTTGCTTCTCGCCAATGCTGTTTCGAAACGCCATGTTGTACCACAGCATTCTTCATCAACATTGCCCTTATGCAGTTGTGAATGTTGCAGGCAAGGCAGGGTCTCTCGCCTCGCTTCTGCCACCATACGCGTCAGCGGCAGCAAGCGAGGTCTATTGGAGAGCGCGAATTCATCACCAGCAAACATCCAACTGTCGTATCCTACTGGCTTGGTCTCGCTGGGACCATACTCTTGGACCAGCCGTCGTTGACACCACCAACAGGGCACTCTGGCACATGGTGGTATTAAAAACCGTTACGCTGGGCCGTATCAAGCAAAGCCGGCCGTTTGATGAGCAAGCCAGCTTCACAATATAAGCACAAGCGTAAACCTACCACGGTTACAAACGACCATCGAGATGTTTAGTGACGGAAAAATGAAGGGAGCGGATAGACCGGTCCTCAAACGAATCCTTTCGGCCTAGTTGCACATCTCGTGGGCCCGTTCCAAGCGTCCTCTGCCCATTCAATCCCATCAAAATCCGTTCAGCACTATAATTTGGATGGTTGCTGCTTCGCAACCCCATTGGGCGGGTCCCAGCTCACAGCTACTGAGATACAAGACGACAGACTGATAAGTAGACAGACAGGCAGGGATCATCAGGCCAGCGCTCATTCTGTGGCATGCAATATCTCGCGACACGGCCCTGGCCTCACACCTTGATCTGCTGCCTCGACATCTCGTGCGCTCTTGAGCCATCACTGACTCGCCCGACCCACCCACAAGCACCGCAATTCGAACCTCACATCACCTGTTGCAGAAGCTTTGATCCGCAGGGATCTGTTGGCATGCGAAATGCATCCTCATCAAATTGATGGGCGAAGAAGTCAATTCCCGGCTCCGAAACTGCGCCCAATAACAATAAATGCAACTTTAATCCCATACCCAGTAAATCAAATACTCTGGCGCCCGTTATGTGTTCCCAAAGCACAAGGGGAAAAGTGTCCCAAAAAAATGACAACCAGAATGGAGTCCCCCGTCTCCAGAACGTCTATCTTAGCGCGCATGGGTATCTCCTGGGGGGTTTCTTGCGATCTTTCTCCAACCACTAATCTCCTGTTCCGTTCTGTCTTTCGGCGTTGCAGTCGAACAGCATCAACAATTGATGTTCTGCGTGGCTCGCAATACGTTTCGAGTTGTACACTGCATACGCCTGATGGCGTGCTCTTTTTAGTCCAAAGTCGAAGAGAGCCTTGCATTTTCCCTTGGTCTTTGCCCGATGGCATCCATTGCCATTGTATTCCTGCCGATGAGTCGCAAATAAAGAAGAAGCAAAAAGAGAGAAGAAAAAAAAAGAAAAAAA